>JXTB01000388.1:104889-158015 GCA_002914805.1 Parasponia andersonii
TTTCCGAGTACATTCCAAAAATGACCACAAAAACACAATCCAACGCCGGATCAAAAAGTCACTCAAGCTCAAAACATTCCAAAAATGGCAACTTTAGATTCGGGCATTATGGAATTAAGATATGTATACCTTGACAATCCTTGCGACAAGACGAATCCAACGAGCCCGGTTTGAGGTCGAACTGAGACCAGAATCGTCGCCGGCGATGAAAAATCCTCTGTGACCACTTTCTCTTCTCTTGCTCTGGTGGGCTTTTTCTGCGGCTGCAACTAGTCGGCGTCGACTCGGCGTGGCACGGGGGAGCTTTGCCATTGGGCTGCATGGGCGGACGATGCCCAGGAGGTGAGCTGCGGCAGTGGTCCTCCTTCGGCTGAGGGAGATCCGAGAGAGAGAGAGAGAGAGCGTCAGGGGGAGAGAGAGAGAGAGAGAGAGAGGACAGAGCACGTGGTTCTATTTTACGGGGCAGTGTAATTTTTTAAAAATTACATATAAGTCCCCAAAATTTCAAATCTCTATCAATTCTGTCCCCTCAAAATTTGTAATTTAATCCTTCTGTACAAAATTTTTACAAATTAATCACCCTAATATTATATCCAAAAAATCGATAAAATGTCCAAATTACCCTCCCAAAATCCGGGTTTTACACATATAATTATATTTCTACAAATTTTAATAGTAAAAAAATGAAACTATCTTATTAGCTTATTTGACCTCCTCTTTTGCTTCTGATACGAACCTAAAGTCAAAGACGTTTTTCTTTTATTTTTTATATTTTTTTAGCACTTTTTTTTAATTCTTTCGTACAAATGGTATACTAAATAATTGTCAAACATCTTCCGATAATTTATTATTGCTTAAACATTTTTAATAAGTTAGTGGCAGATATTTATGTCTTATAATTTATCCAGAGGACAAATTTGCACATAGAATTCAGAAGATAGGTTAGTTTTTGCATAAAATGTTCGAAAAAAAAATTCAGGTATTTCGTGTCATTATCCCATAAATTTGTATATCTATGTATGTTATAGTAGAAACAATACACAAAAAATTGTAAATTGACAATAATATATTGGTCCATTTGCTAACGACTCTAAGCCTTTTGGATGGATTATAAACTACTATAGTAGAAGAGTAGAGGTCCGAGCTCAAATCCTTGAGATTGTAGCTCCGTATTTAGCTTGTCTGGCCCCACTGGATAAAGTTTCTAGCTCCGGTCGTGAAAATGAGTGTGTTAAAAAATTATACTTTTATTGATTACATCTCCTAACATTAAAAATTTGTAACTATACATTTTAATAATACTATCAGTGGCCTAACTTTATCAGTGGCCTAACTTTCTTACAACAAAAATTTTCACTAATTAATTAGTCTCACACAAACATTGTTACCTGTGATAGTGTTAATACATAGTTACAACAAAAATTCTTATATGTGACATTTAAAAATAACACTATTATTTACTTTTAGTCATATATATATATATATCTATATATATGGGTACCAATCCCGTAGGTATTTTTTTTTTTTACCTATACATAGGTATCAATTTGGCGAATGAAAATTTAGCATGCACATTTTTTTATTGTAAAAAATCATTGAGAGAATGAGCATTAATCATGTAAGTCTTTTCATGCACTTCATTATAGTCATTGGATCATCATTAGATGATGATCCAACGGCTAAAAAAAAAAATACCTATTGGATTGGCAACCATATATATATATATATAGTTAGTAACATTTATGAAAAATATAAAATATGCTTGTATGATTAAAAGTCTAGTAACATTCAAAAATGTTACTATATCTTTGCTTTTATTGATACTTCAAAATGTTACTAAAAAATTTAATGGCATTTTAAAAAATGTCAGTAAAATTTTAATTTAAAAAATAATTTTAGCATTTCCAAATTTGTTTTAAAATTTTAGTAACATTTCAAAATATTACAAGATCATGCTAAGTATGAATTTTTAGTCACATTGTCAAATGTCACTGAATTATTATATTTGTCATTTCCAATTTATGCATTTTTATTGATATTTTTTATTGACATTTTAATTGTTATCGTATTACTCTTCACCGAGCAGGTTGATAATTTGTACTTTAATTTGTAATTGAAACTGCAATATTTATCTATTAATATTATTTTTTTGATAACCTCAAGCCAATCATCAACGATACACAAAATTTAATAGTATTAACAACTATAAACATCAACTAATCATTCATGAAAGAATTAACTCAAGTCACAAGAACATTTAAATTAAATTATCAAATACATGGAGAAAATCAAGTATTTTACATTGTTAATTTTAAAACAAATACAAGTAACTCTTTACATTAGTTATATAAAGATTCTGAGATGCTCCATCTATGTTTCAACTTCATCATCCAAATCTTAGTACAAGTAAAACCTGCAACAATACAAAAGTACAAGGTTAGCACATATAGACTACAAATAAGAGTTTTTTATGTGCAAAAGAGAAGTTCTTCAATGTCAGAGATCACAAAACTTATTGTACTCACTTTAGATAATTGTCTTGACCATGCTTCAACTTGTATTTGCCAAGAAAAATTTGTATGCAAAAGAGTTAACATTATAATAATGAAACGGTTGCTAGTTGAAGTCCAAGTCTTTCTCAAATACGTACTCAGTTTATATGTAGAATGTTGGATCGGTTTCTCACCAGCTGTCCACGTATCTTTGAACCGCTGATGCTGTGTCCTCCAACTGTCCACGTGTCCTTGCTATTCCAAAGTGCTCTGAACTTCAGGCAGGGTCGGAGAGGCGGGGTGGCCACCTGCAAAGACTCTCCGATGCTTAAGTCAGTGGTCTTTCTTTGATTCAGGGTAGTAAGGATTTAGTTCTATATGAGTATATCTTTGTTTTTTGCTTGTAAACTTTTAAATATCTCTTTTTGTATGCATACATGCCTCCTCTCGGGAACGCATGGCTCATATATATATAGTCTTGAGATTGTGAATCACCCAGTTCTTAATCTTAGGACTGAGTACCTTTTTCCTCAAAAAATTTTTCAGAGGTCACGGGCCGAGATTACCGTGATCTCCTCTGTATCGCTGTAGCCTAGTTTCCGCCACCTCCTATGGCTTGAGTCTGTCAAGGGTGAAATTTGGACAAATCGTTGTTCTGTCAGGACGACTTGCCCCTTGCGCATACCTACCGAAGATCGCATTAAATACTCTGCCTAGGTCTAGAGTTGTGAGTTACTTTCTATTGCATTCTGGTAGAAGCCCATTGGGGCTTCCGACCCTCTAACTGTCGAGGTAAGGGTCGGACTGGGCCGAGTCTATCCAGGGTCTGTGACGGGCTCGGCCCTAACCTCGGATAGCCCAATAGCCGATGTGGTATCACGTGTGACTCGCGTCGCCTTTAGCTAATCACTCTCAACACCTATCGGACGGTGGGCCCCGTTTATGACCTGTTCTGCCGCTTAATCGTCCACGTAGTATATGATTTAGAAATAGGTCCCACATAGAGTATAGTTATCTGTATTAGAATTCTGATAGGTATATAGACCAACTGAATGACAATAATTCCAGTAAAAATGTGAAATCCACATGCTGATAAATTTCTACTAGATTTAACCAAACATTGAATTTGAAGAAGTTGATAACAAACTCCCTTCAGCTTTCGTTCTACTACTCGGCCATCAATCGTTCCCCCCTTTTATAATACATATCTCAAAAAATGACACTCAAAAAAAAAAAAACAAACAACAATAATTTTAGAGAGAGAAATCAACCGAGGAAATTTGCTCTTACTTCTTTGTTTAGTATTGTGAAATAGAGGACTTAGAAATAGAAAAATTCTATTTTTTCTATTTGCTTAAATCTTTTGAGTGTAATCCATTTGAAGTTAGAAAAGAGTGGCAACATAATAAGTAATTGGTAAATATTTCGATAAAGTTAATTGTTTTGTTGTATATATTTGATTTCTTTTGCTGCTAGAAACCCGAATAAGAAGTGAATAATATTGTTTTGGCATTAATTAGTTGTTGAATTAGTATATTTGATGTTATTTTTATTATTATAATTATTATTGGAAAGAAGTATATTTGATATTATTGTTATAAAAATCGATAGGGAAAAATTTTACAAGATTCTCGATTAAGAAAACAAAAATAAAATAAAATAAAAGGCCACTACTCAAGCTACTTATTTGATTCTTTTTAAAAAATAATGCAAAGCCGTATAAGATAAAGTGGCATTTCAAAATGCCACTATTTAAGACAAATATTGAAATTATTTTATTGACAATAAAAATCATAAGAAAAAAGCATTTAAAGTTATGGTGGCATTTTCAAAGTGACACTAAAACTAAATTTTGATGGCATTTTCGAAAGTGACACTAAAATTATATTTTTGTTACGTTTTTAAAAAGTGATATAAAATTATATTTTTAAAATATATATTCAGTAACCCAAAATTAGTAATATTTTTTAAGAAATGCCATTAAATATGGTTATTATAGCATTTTTGAAGCAAATGTCACTAAAAGAAATGTCACATATTCGGATTTTTGATATAGGGCATGCATTATAATTACACACATGTACATCTGATTTAGTTTTATTATTATCAGTAACTAATTAAGTAATTTTCAACTAAATTGACTTGTGCAACAAATATATAGGGTCGTCTAATTAAGCGTCACGTCATCACCTTCAAACAACCAAGTCTGCTCAACAAGCAACCAAAGAAGATCCTGTAAACCCCACGAGTTGCAAGTGTAGAAAAGCAACCGTTCATGTTGGAAATTTCAAAACATTTTCAAGCCGAAATTCGTCACCAAAGACGTATATCACATCAACTCTACCCATGGTTCAACCAAAAGCAACACCTGGGATTTTTTTCATGTGCTATGTAAATCAAATATAGGGGCACCAATCCAGCAGGTATTATGTAACTAATTATAATTAAGTTATGGGCTGGTACCTTACCATTTAGAATTCAGAATTCAGTTCCATAATTTTCTTCTCCTTATTCAAATGTTTAAGCTGAAAGGAATAGTTGAAAAGAATACAACAATAGAAGTCATTTTCATTGACAAACACTTCTTTTCTGCATTCATACTATGGACTGATCCTATAGAAACAACCAAAATGGCCACGTATCGTGCGTCTTTCAAATAAACCTTCTCAAATATTACAAGCCAAAAGATGGAGACGCTTGTAACTCAAATCTTGATTTGTAGTTTCATAAATTTTCTGTTTTGAATCTATGCCCAGCAGCAACATCTGATGAAGTCGGTAAGGATCAATGAAATCTGAATCGTTTAGTAGCACTTGCAAATTTTTTTTTTTAAAATTTGAACAAAAGATTGAAAAAGACCGTTCTTTTTAAAAAAAAAAAAAAACAAAAGGGTATCTATGTGAATACAGTTTTAAAAAGGGTATTTATAAACTTTTCCCTATTGCATAAGGCAGCTAAAATCTCCTTAATTAACTAGTGGACATTAATTTAAAAAAAAAAAAAAAAAAAAAAATGATCATTTAAGTTATAAATCAGTGAATAGGAGCATCTACTAAGTATATGATTATCTTGTATGGTTAATAAGCTACATTTACATCTTGTAAGCTGTAACATCCGATATCAACGAACAGTATTCATTTATTAAATTAAGTAATTTTAATCCAGTTATATTATATAACATATGGAACTCTTACATAGATACGTGGCATCATATGCATGGAATGTTGATTGTGTCACGACTCAAAATCCAATGTCATGAATTTTTAATAATTTTGAAAGTGAATATAAATAAATAGTAATTTGATTTTTTTTTTTAGAAAAGTAAACACTTGAGATCTTCACTTTTACCCTGAAAATGTTATCTTTATATTGAGGATCTTCTTGCTCACCCAAGAAAAATCTAGTTAGTTTAGTGGAAATAAGTTGAATCGATAAAACTTTTAATCTTGTGAACATACTGTCCATAAATTAGTTTTATTCGTTTGTTTAAAACTAGTCTTTAAGAAAAAAATTAAATCCCAATATTGATAATCTTGAAAACTTGCTCCTCAAAAGCCAAAATATCCTAATTTATTTTAATGCCAAGTCCTCAAGTAATATTAAGATCCTCGTATACTCACGTAACATAATTAATGGAATATGGCTAAAAACTTTACTTAAGAACGAAAAGAATAAGGTTTGAATACCAACTAAGACTCAAGGAGGACCACAGACATAAATTAACAATGTGTTCATCTAACAGAAATCTTATCCCAACAAACAATACCTGAAAGGGAAGAAAATGAAAGAGTGAGCTTAGAAGCCTTGTAGAAAACTCAAATTACCATTTTCTAAAATAATTTTCCTTATTAAGTCCCTCCATGGTTAGCTATGCTAAAAATAGTTATGAGACCATAGTAAGAAATCAAATCCAAAAGTTTATAAAATGAAGTATGTAGGTAAGGCATAGAAGAAAAACTTGTGTGCAAGCTTAACCAACTTGATATCTACAAGCTCACATAATCTGATCGTGAACTCAGAACAACTCCCTTCGTGATTACCAATCCTAGAATACCAGAGGAATACCCTAATATCTCAACTACCGAACTAGCGGGCACCATATGTCTGCACCTATTGGGTGGGAGTAACTAGGAGAGATGTAATAACCTCTGCTTGATTACCAATCTTGAATTATCAAAAGGACACCCACATGTCTCGCCTAATGAATTGGAGGGCACTGAATGCCTATATGTACCAGGTGGGAACAACCAGAAAAGAAACATATTCATAATATGGACTAACTCAAATGTCCTGAGCTCACATTATTTTGTCTCACCCCAAAATGATACACACCATGTGAATCAATACCCTGAGTTCAATCTCGAACTCAAATCTCGAGCTCAAATGTACACATGGCCATGTACCCTAGACCTTTATGTGGGTTTACAAACTTACACTAACGATCAAGGGTGCACATCCTACTAAGTAAAAGGTTTCACATAAATTTATATACTCTACTAATAGTGGGGTCTAACCATTAACTAGGTGTCTCATGACACCCAAGTACCCCTGGTGTGGTCCTAAAACTCACATCACAATTACTATACTTGAATTATCATATCATACTTACTATTTGTATTCTCAGAAAACTTGTAGCATAACTATTGTCATTCGTACAAATCCCAAAATTCAAACCAGAATGAAAAGTATCTACAAACCACACAGCAAAAGTCAGGACCATCTTAATTTTGCCAGGCAGTTTATATGTCAATCAAAAATCTAAATTAAACATATATTCTCAACATTTAGACCTACATAAAAAATATCCAAAACTACACAGCATAATCTATATAGTCATCTAAGAGCATTTCAGAATAGTCCATAACCAGATCAATTCACGAGAAAATTCGCATAATTATATATAGCAATAAAATTCACATTCTTTGCAGTATGTCATATAACTAGGTCTTTTATGCAAAAAGGGTATGGAAATTAAGTGAGTGAGTCCTCTACCTCGATAGAGTAGCGATAAAACTTTGAAGAGCGTACTTGGTGTCATTTCGCGGTTGTTCAGAAGGTCGGACATCATTCTTAAACCTTTGACTATTTGCTTTAAAACATCGTTTTCCCAACAGACTCTCAAATCAGGGAATGGACCTCACTACGGAATTCTTAGCATCCAAATTAGTTAGGTTAGACATAGAACTTGTCTAATTCGGAGTCGAGCCGAAACCCGGCCCATGGAATGTAAAACAAGAAAAAATTGAAACCGTTGGATTTCGTTTTTTGTGCTCATCACCAAACATAGTCAATATATATATATATATATATCAAAATTTATCATTTCACGAGTACATCACAAATATAAGATTTATATTTCAATCTAACGGTCGGATCAAAAGTCAATGTTTAAAAATGAGAAAGCTTGAAATTGTTCAAAAATGGTAGATTTTGAAATTGTTCAAAAATGGTAGATTTTGATTTGGACAAAATAGGGTTAAGATATATCTACCGAGATGTTCCTTGTGTCGAGAGGAATCGGATACAAGTTACGCAGCTTGATATGGCTAGAATATCTGCTAGCAGCCAAATCTCTCATTTGGTCGTTTCTCTCATCAGCAGCGAATAGGAGCTTCGATGGAGTTGCTACAATGGCTGGCCATGTCTAATAGGGAGGTTGTCCTCCGTAGCAGGTCAACAAACAGCAACCGACGACGACTGAAGAGGCGACTTTCAGCACTAGCCATGGTGCTCTGCGCCCAGGGGGAGAGAGTGAGCAAAGAGAGTCAGGGGCGAGGAGAGAGAAGAGAGAGATGGTCTGATGGAAAAAAAATTAGTGGCCACGTGTCTAGGTAGTGAAGGCCATTATCAAGTTTTTAAAATTTCACTTTCACAACACTTTTTCCTTATTTCTTTCAATCTAGTCCTTTGAAATTTGTGAATGAACCCTTATTTTTAAAAAACTTTTCAGTCATATCCAATTTGAATTTAGTCAAATACATTATTATTATTAAATTTTGAAATTCGTTAAAATAATCAAAATGCCTCTTTTGTTTTCATTTTAGTATATTTTATACAACCGTATTCATGTATGTATTAGTAGAAAGGAAAACTCCAGTGTCGTAAATTTGATATATAGCTAAAAATATAAATATAAACTGTGCGCATGATTTCGTTCTTACTATTTACCTAGTTTCTATTTCAATGTTCATCATGATCACCTAAAACATAAACCTGTACTAATGTGAAAAATCACACCGCCTGCCCTTTTTTACATTCCTAACCATACAACATGTATAATATGGCCTTAATTCCATCTTGGTGGAGGTAACATAAACTCTCTTTCGATTACTTTCTCACCGACCAATGCATTGTATAATTCATCAGTCCTCTCCCTCCCAAACACAAAGTGTATATTTTTTTCGCTTTCTTTGATAATTGAACATCCTTTCTCGTAGACAATGTAAGCTTATCTAAACGGCCTTGTACTGAATCATATTTTACATCCTTCCTAGTCACCATGACCTCATCGTTACTGCTATGTTACCTTTTCGTCTATTTACAACAATTAGATTCCATATAATACTTCAAACCATCCCGACCGAAAATTCAAAAATGTGATTTTTAATAATTTTAAGTGAAAATATAATAAAATATTAATTTTACGAAATTCAGAGGAAATCAAGTATTAGATAATTTTGTTTTGGTCATCAAATTATTATAAATTCTATAACTATTAAAATTCTTATTAACTTTAAATCACTTAAGAAAAATATCTGATAAAGTTCAAAAAAATATCTAGCTATCGAATTTGAATACTAGTTGAGAAATCATAAGTTTTTAGTAAATTAAGTTCAACTGAAAACTTTAGTCTATTATCCAAAATAATTTACATAAAATCACTTGTAGTAACAAAATTCTCAAATTCATAATAAAACTATCTTCATATATCTGACGCCCTAGTGCAATTAGCCCAAAAAAAAAAAAAACAAATAAACTTACTTTTGTTTGGCACTACTGCCGCCACCACCATCAGCTAAAAGTGATCAACTGGAGAACCGCACCTTAAAAGCCGACTAAGCAGCCTTCAATCATAAGTCCTCATTCCTCCTTGTTATTTCATATTTAGTGCATTCAGGATAATGCACACTTTAAGTTTGGGGGGGGGGGGGGGAGGAGGGGAGTTTATAGCATTTACTTACTTTGTCTTCAAAAATATTTTAATTGGTTGAACTTCTAAAATATTTTTCCTTCTATTTTATTTAAGTTTATTCAGTGTCTTTCTTTCTTTCTTAGTATATTTTTATCTTTTGTTTAGTTGTTTGTTTGTGTATTGTTTAGAGCTTTGATAAAGGCTAACAGTCGATGATAATTTCGTGAGTTTTTATGAAATAACTCTTTAGAAACATTTAGTATCATGACTGTTTGTGTGCTTAAATCATGTGTGATTTTGTTTTATAAACAAATCTTGAATATATTTTATACGTAATTGTGAGCATTTAGCCTTGAATTACTTAGAATAACATTATACTTGTGGCTTAGAAAAATTTTGAGTCTCATGTCATCTTAGAACCTATTAATTATCAATCAAAGCGAATCCTAGGTAGCATAGAAAGCGAAGAAATGATGTGAGCCTTTTGGACTAGTTGAGCCTTTTAAGCCTGCCTTTAAATGTAATATCCTTAGTCACTCACCTCTTTTGAGCTAATTTCTTAGCATTTTTTATTTTATAAGCCCCATAAATACTTCTTACTAAAAAATAATTTCTTAAATCACCCTGCTTCACACCATAGATGTATAAAAGTAAATTTTGAATTTATAATGAAGTGTGAGTGGTTTATATATAAATATATATATATATATATATATATATATATATATATAAAAGGGGGGAAGTCTTTTTTATGGAAGAAGTTCGACTACCGTAAATTGGTAATTAATTGTAAAAAAGAAAAAAAGAAAATGGGTCAAAATCTAAGTTTGGGGGAATATCTTGTGGTATGCTTGAGAGAATTGTATTCATTGAACAAAAAGGGCATCTTAATATGAATAAGCCTAAATGATACCATTCCATTTACCTGTACCCAAGCCTTATATTATAAGTCGATTAAAGACCTATTAATCTTTGATTTAGTGTTATTCTTCATTAGTGGAGAATGACATGAAAAGCGGCCTATGAGATGAGTTATTTACTTTCATTGAGACAACTTTAAGTTTGTATCCTAAGTCTATATAAAGTCATCTGAGTATGAAAGGTTAAATGTAAATAATTGTTATACACACGCACTAAGAGTTGACAACAAAGTGAATCTACTATCTAATTTGAAATTCTAAAGTATTGTGATGCTTTGAGATTCCTTTGAGTTATATAGCTTTTAGAGAGCGTTGAGACAAGATTGACCTCATTCAAAAGTTCTATTTGTGTGTCTTATATTTTGTTGTGTGTTTTTTTAATTATTTCTATTTGTTCATTTGTTATTTTAGCTCGAGGACGAGCTTTAGCTTAAGTTTAGGGGTGTTTGATAGTTGTATTTTACAGTTATTTTTATTATCCTTTTGAGCCTAAGAATTGTTTGTCTTTGAATTCCTTTTACTTTTTTTGTTATTTTTTATGTATATTTTAGGTGAGAAGTCATTGTGGAGAGAATTCTGGCTTTTCAAGTGAAACCGAAGCTAAACCAAGACAATTTTGATTATTTGCGAGTGAAGACAAATGAACGATGTCTCAGTAGTGAGTAGCAGCACCAGTATGGAAGAAACTTAGCAGAACTAGGTGCTACAGTGATGCAGCGACCAAAACCACATAGACTTGGCACTGTAGTACTATTTTACGACACCATAGTGCCAAGTGATTAATCCCGTGGCACCGTAGCTCCACGCCAATAGCACCGTGGTGCCAGTTGATAAAATCCATGCTGCCGCGGTGCCATCTCATGGATATTGTGGTGCCATAATGCTATAGTTCGGTGCTACAGTGCCGTCCCACTCGACTGTCCTAGCACCGCGGTGCCAAATTTGACACCACAGCCCCACAAAGCGCAAACATATTATAGAATTGCTAGATCGTGATCAGTTGACTTCTTCTTTTTAGCTTTTCTTTCTATTATCTAGAGAAAGATGACTGAAAGGGATGAAAATCCTAGCAGCCAAAGGTTTCTAAGACTATTTCAAGGAAGAAAACAAAATCAAAGAGACGATTCAAGAAGGGAATTAGATTCGAAAAGAATTTTTGAATTAGATTCGAAAAGAATTTTTCTTACCTTCTGCTCTTATCTTTCTCCTTTATTTTCTACAAATGAATATGAATTATTGTTGTTATATTTGTTTTGATTCATTTTGTGAGAATATGAGCTAAACTTGATTTCTAGAGAGGCAATTGTACCTCTAATGTAATTCAACTATATTTATTTTTCTCAATTGTTCTTGATATCCATTGTTGAGTTGGTTATTTTATCTTGATTTTAATGCATTTATTTACTTGGCCACTAAATAGATTGTTATTGTGAAATCTATATGAACTTAGGAAATGAAATATAAATTTGGACATAGATATAACAACATAAGAATGCCTAGTAGAAGGTGATTTTGCATAGGATAGGAATATACCTATATAACTTGTGTAACCTTTGTGTGAGAATTACCAAACTTAATTAGTCTAATCAATTTATGTTAAGAACAATATATTGTCTTGATTAGATATTTTCACTTTTATCTTAGAAAATAATTGTGAATACATTAGGAAAAGTTAGAGAGTTGATTGAATCCCTAGGTTCCTTACTATTGCTTTAAGGACTATTTTGGTTGCTTAATTTTTATTTACCCTCTTGCCTTTTTACATTCTTATTTATATTTTGATTCTTGCACAAAACAATCATTTATTGACTTTTGGATAAATTATAAGCTAGTTTTGGTTAGTACTTTGCATTTGTGAATTGTGTACTCCTCGTGGGGTCGACACTCTTTTACTTCTATATTATATGTTACGATTTGTATACTTGTGATGGCGCCACTTCTTAGCACCGCAGTACCAAGTCTTTAGAGCTTTTGGCATTGTGGTGCCAACTTGAAATTATAGCGCCTAGTTCTACTGAGTTCCTTCCATTCTGGCACTGTTACACACTGTTGAGACATCGTTCATCTATCTTCGCTCATAAATGATTGAAATGTATACCAACGGATACTCCAGTATCTAAGGGAGATAAATTTAGCCTCAGTCAAAGTCTCAAGAATGATGTTGATAAAGAAGCTATGTAACAGTTTCCTTATACTTCGGCAATAGGGAGTAGGTATGTACGCGTCCAAATCTTGTATTCATAATTGGCATATTGGATAGATACATGAGTAACCCTAGAGTGGATTATTGGAAGGCAACAAAGAGGGTTATAAGGTTCTTACAAAGAACAAAGAAATACATGCTCACTTATCAGAGATCAGACATTTTGGAGATCATTGGGTACTCCGACTCTAATTTTGTGGGATGCCTGGACAGTAAGAGATCGATATCGGGCTATGTCTTTCTTTTAGCTATAGGAGCTATTTCTTGGAAGAGTACCAAACAGACACTCATAGCTATTTCAACTATGGAGGCAAAATTCGTAGCATGTTATGAGGCATCCAATCAGGGGATATGGCTGTGAAACTTTGTCACCAAGCTGCTTATAGCAAATGGTATTGAAAGGCTATTGAAACTTTATTGTGACAATAATTCGGCAGTATTATATTCCAACATCAACAGGAGCTTATGGAAGTCAAAGTATATTGACATTAAGTTCCCAACTTTGAGAGAAAGAGTTCAGAGTTGCTTAGTGTCAATTGAGTATATCGGTACAAATTCTATACTAGCAGATCCACTCACTAAAGATTTATCACCTAAAGCCTTTTACGAGTACACTGCTCGTATGGGTATTATATATTTGGATGGTGTGTAGTTTTAGTGGGAGTTTATAGTTTGGTTTAGATGTTTATTATGTGACACTTATTTATGTTTGTATATTGCAGTACTTTGGTTATTGATGATGGTTTTCATTATAAACTCTATTCATTATATATTATATGATGTATTTCATATTTTCTTGCTCTCATATTGTAGTTAACAATAAAGTTTGCAATAATGCACTAAAGGAAAAGACTAAAGTTGTTCTTAATAAAATTTAAAGAGGACCAGTTGGAAATAGGCACGATAAATCATATTGTTTGTAATTTCTATACCACATTCCATACTCGATCTGTGTTATTCAGATGTATTAGTACAGTGATCATTGAGGGTTCTAATTGCCATCTAAATAAGTGCAACGACGAGCGCTTTAGTTTTATGTTGATATATCTTATAGACGGGATTGCAACTTTGGAGATATTCAGGAATAATATGGCATATTCATGATCATACTTTAGTTAATAATACAATTGTGTACGGTGCATATATGACTCAGGTGGGAGATTGTTAGGAAATTATATTTCCTATGTTAGGCCACGTATATAAAATAGTTGTATTAGACCATATTATTCTTAAGTAGACCCAATAAGTGATTAAATAAAGTTGGGTCAGAATATCCAACTGGATATGGATATCAGTATAGATACCATGTTAGTCATCCAGTTGGGTTTGATAGATACCCAATAGAGACTATTTAAAGAACCTATTGGGGTTATAGTCTCTATTAGCCAAATTTTATGTACGCTCAATTATCTGTAACCCACATCAATTACAGATAACTCCATCTGAGTGACATTAGACTTTAGACTGCAGAAAATTAAAAAATCTTCTAAATATCATCTCTTCTTTCACACTTCCACCTTTGGTCTCTCTATCTCTAATCCACTACAAAATAGTCATAGACTCAGGTATATTCAATAAACCTAACCTGTCAATGTAGCATGAATCATTTAAAGTTTCTATTTGGTTTACTTGCAATCCTAATATTATATAACAAAGACTCCAACCACTTTCTATCACCGATATGCCTACTACTATTTTGGAACTTCATAAGGAATGTTCTGTGGCTTTTTTTGAAAATTTCTGTGGCATTGCCTGGTTTATTTGGGGTGAGCGAAATAGAGTGGTACATGGGTCCTCTCCTCGTTCAGTTTCGGTGTTTTCTGACTCAGCATCCGGCTTCTTAGCTAAGTTCCGTGAAGCTAATTTACGGACACCCTTTCGGCTCCTATCTCTCTAATCCCAGGACTCAACGACGGTGGAGGCCTCCTAATCCAAATGAGCTGATTATGAACACGGATGCTGCAGTTCGCCCTCATGACAATTTTGCTGGAATTGGTGTTTGTATTCGTGACCATTCGGGTTGTGTTATTGCTTGCTGCTTGAAGAGGATCAATGGAAAACTCTCTTCGGAATCTGCCGAGATACTAGTTGTGCGTGAAGGGTTTCTCTTTGCCCAGCAGATGAATCTGTCCATTTCCGTGATTGAGACCGACGCAAATAGAGTAGTCCAGTCAATACTTCTTGATCCCCAACCTTTAGCTGATACTGCTCTAGTTTTCTCTGACATTTTTCATTTGATGAGTATCGTTAACTATGGTACGAGTCGCTACATTCCACGTGAACAGAATGAGGTGGCCCATTAGTAATTAGCAAACTCTGTTTATTATCTATCTAGGAGTATGTCCTCGGTAGATTCTATTCCCATGTTTATTTTTGCTGATGTCTTGCAGATTTGGTTTAATAATATCGTGGTTTTCCTAAAAATAAAAAATAAAAAAAAAACCCACCTCATGTATATCAAATTATGTTAATACCACTTGGTATAGGATTTTCCTTGTCATTTATTTAATTAAAAAATTAAAATTTACTACATATGAATTTAATTACCTACTAAATTGAATTATGACAATTTATGTGACATCGAAAAATAAATAAAATAAAATAAAAAGAAATGTTCAAAAAAAAGAATGAAATGAGAGAGAAATAAAATGAGATCCCATTATTTTATTTTTATATATCATCCCCCCTTCTTATGTCTTATCATTCAATTTCTTATGCCATGTGCGTCTCTACTTAAATTTCTCAATATTTATATTTATATTGCATGAGTACTTACTTAAAAAAATTTAAAAAGAAAAATTTTCTTCTCATGAGCACCTATTTAAAAAAATAGGAAGGAAAAAGAAAAAACGAAAGAAAATTAACATAAGGCAAAGCGTGGCCGGTAATACTTAGTTGCTTCCCAAAAATATAATCTAATTAACGACCACAAAAACGAATATGCACAATCACATAGAAATTTAACTAGCTACCTAGAAAAGAAATTACGCACCAAACTTATTGAACAATTTGAAGCCCTTGTTTTTCCAACTAACTAAGAGGTTATAATTCAAAAAGTTCTGTGTGGTTTGTCCAATTTTTTTAATGCCAGTGTACCATTTCACTATTAAGAAAAGAGGTGGTGGTTCTTGTTATTTTGTTCATCACATTGGAAATTAATGAAGCAACCCACACACTCGTCAAATTTATTTCTATTAATTCTTATTTGAATTTTGTTTGGATTCAAATTTTTTTAATAATTTTTTCTCGCATTGTAACAAATTAATGACTAACATCAATAACAAATTACCATTTTTCTTCCAAAAAAAAAAAAGCGTTCTACAAAATCGTTCTAGATATGTGGATCGTCAAATTGAAGACCATAACAAGCAATTACATTTGTTGAATATTTGCATTTTCAAAGTCATATTACCCATGATTACTTTCTGAAGTGTTTGAATTAGGATACTAATTATCAATCTAAGCTCTTAGACCATGCGATTGACCACTGAATATGCATATATGAGAGTCATTCCACACCCTGAACTAATGGGTAGTCATATATGATATTCAAAGTAGCATGCATGTTGATCAGATGACACGCCCGGGAAGCTGTGATCTGATATTGGTTTCAATACATATGATCATTTCTTCTTTGGCAACCGATCATAAATGAGACAAATAATCCAGCTTGTACCGTGGCAGTGTGAAAACGATTCTAAAGCTCTATAACATCATGCTGAAAAGATAATTGTGATGTTAACCTGGGATATGTAAAAAAAGTAGTCTCGAATATTTACTTGATACACACGGCGTGGTTAGAATAAGAAAGAAAAAAATATGAAGCAAATGTGTCAAAAATATGAATTAGAAGGCTGAGAAAGAAAATCTATGGGGGTTTTAAGTAATTTCCTGTATTTATATTTTTTAAGCTGACAATGAAAAAAAAAAACTATTTCCTCTATCGAATAACAGAGGAATAACTACACATTAGAATTTACAAGGGTTAAAATTTTTTAAGGAAAAATTACATAAACGGCTACACGCTAGTAAAAACAATAGTACTATCCCTAAAATTACTCGGATGTCATACACATGCACTTTTGTAAAATGAAATTAGATTAATTTGTCTATTTTGTTTATCTTATTCTTTGTCCACTCAATTATATTTTAGTCCACTATCTAGCTAAAGTAGTTTTAATTTTTAAGAAAATATAAGTTAGTAGATTCATTTTAGTATGTTTCGTTTTTAAGACGATGTATAGAAAAAAAAAAAAAAAATCTAGGTGGAATATAAGTTGGTATAATATTATAAGGCAAGCCAGAAACTCTGAAACAAAATTAAATTAGCATGCATATATGCTAATTTAATTTTGTTTAATTAGTCCATAACATTACACAATAAGCGTAGAATAAATCAAGAGCTGAAACCTAAAGCGTAGAATAAATCAAGAGCTGAAACCTAAAGCGTAGAATAAATCAAGAGCTGAAACCTAAAGCGTAGAAGGTAAAATTTTTCCCATACATATATGCTAAATCGTGGGTTTTCTAATCATAATGTAAGCTCTCTCCCACTGGAAGCTTCCTAATAACATAGTGGCAAACCATGACTTCACAGGAATTGAGACAAGGTCTTACTCAAATGGTGACGCATATTCTTCTGCCAATTGTCCTTCAACAATATGACACTTTCCCTTTTGACCTTGGCGGCTGCTATGGTAGTTAATCAACTCCGTTATTAATTTAACTTGGAAAATGGGAAGATCAAAACCATCCATTTCGTGGTGAAATTATAAATAGACTTCATATTGTTAAAAACAGTTTTAAAAAAGAAAAATGCATCTCTTGATGTTAGATTTAGTCAAACTAAATATGATTGAAAAAAAAAAAACAAGATTTTTAAATAAAAATTCAACAAAACGGGGATTATATTATTGGTTGTAACCCAAAGGACAACGGTACGACCTTATAATTTTTTATATTTTTTAAGAAAAAAAAAATCAATTATAAAAAATTTGCACGCTTAGGCTACAAATCCCCAAATGTCTTATCCAAAACACTGATCCATTGCTAAGGTTTTATCGACCCAATCAAGTTCATCAAAAGCGTTTGAAAAACAGCAAAAAATATTCGCTTCTTCGACATATATCAATGGTCCAGATCGAATTGCTCTCTGGATTTTCGTTTGTTTTAACTCACGACCAAAGCTTTTGGTCCAATTTGATGAGTGGAACCCACCTAATTAAACTACATAATCGACATTTACATCGAACCAAAACTTGGCTTAATTTTTGGTTTTCAAAAGCGGCTCGAGAGTTTCTTCCTACGCTCTTTCTTCAAATCAAAATCAATTTATCTCCCAAAAGCTTCGCAATCATACTCATAGCACCATTGATTGAATATTGTTCAACTTGTTGGATTCAAAAAATAATAATTCGTATGTATTAATTTCCTATATATATACGATATATTGTTGGAACAACTCAAAAAAAAAATTAGATAAGCTGAATCTTATACATTATCCATGTGAACCTATATATATATATATATATATTAATTGTTAAATAGCTATTACTTTCATCTTATTCCACGTGGAACTATGTTTCCTAAAGAACCACATGAAAAATCCTACGAAGCAATGTCAATTAGCTAGCCTCATATATAAACTAGGGAGTTCTAGTGTGGAGGGGCAAAAACCCTCCTAAGTATTTTTTTTCTAATTAGAGGGTTTATAAAAGATTTATTTTTTAAAAAATAAATTATATAATATGTTCACTACCACACAATAACATATCTTATATCTTTCCTAATTTTTAAGATTTTTATTTTTAAAATTAGGAAAGCTATAGGATATATTATTATGTGGTAGTGAACATAGTTTTTTAAAAATAAATCTTTTATAAGCTATCCGATTAGAAAAAAATACTCCTCTTGTGTGGAGGAGGATTTTTGCCCCTTCTATACTAGAATTTCCCATAAACTATATATGTGAATTGTGAAAGGTAAAACAAATTGATATTTGAATTGTTTCTAGCTAGACAGGTTTCATCGCAATTTTTACATGGGGTTAATTATTTTTCAAATTAAAATTGGTCACAAAAAAGGTTATGAAAAAGGAAGGATGAAAAGAGAAAGAATATATATATATATATATATATATATATATATATATATATATATATATATATTCATGACAAGAACGACATTCACCTGTACAAAATTGATCTCACCTTCTAATAACGAAAGATGAACAATACTACTTTTAGCCTGATCACCTTCCTAATTAATAGCAAACGGAGTAACTAATTAAGTCGAGATCTCACACATGTACACACTTCCTTTTTTTTTTTTTTGAAAAACACATATTATTATTACATGACAATTTTCATAAGTTATAATCATACATACGTGTGTATAAAGGTTCCCAATCCAATATGACTAATTTTATCACTTTGTGACCATAATTAACTAAGTAATTTTCAACAAAATTGACTCGTGCAACAAATATAGTACGTCTTCTAAGCGTCACATTATCACCTTCTAACAACCATGTCTGGTATACAAGCAACCTAAAAAATTCCTGTAAACCCCACGAGTTGACGGAAACGTTTAAAAAGCAACCGTTTATGTTGTACAAAATTTCTAAACATTGTCAAGCCGACATTCGTCACCAAAGACGTGTATCGGACCAGCTCTACCCCAAAAAGAACACCTGGGATTTTCATTAATTTTCTTCGCGTGCTATATGTACTATTAAGTAATATATTAAATATAATAAAGTTATTGGCCTGTACTTGACCATTTTGATTTTAATTCTCATATTGTCTTCACCGTAGTCAAAGTTTCTAACTTAATTCTTTAATTCTCATTATTGTCTTCACCGTAGTCAAATTTTCTAACTTAAAATGAATAGCTAAAAGAATATAACAACAGAAGCCAATTTTTTTTTTAAACTTCTTTTTTGAAAATGAATATTTAAAAGAATATAACAACAGAAGTTAAATTTTTTGTCAAAACTTCTTTTTTGCATTCATACTATGGACAGATCCTATAAAAGCAGCCAAGCTAAGCTAGCCCCCAATGGCCTCATCGTGTGTCTTTCAAATAAAACCTTCTCAAATAAATATTCAAGCAAAAAATAAATATATATATATATATGGAGAAGCTTGTAACCCGAATCTTGATTTGCAGTTTCTTAACTTTTCTTGTTTTGAATTTATGCCCAACAACAAAATCTGATAATGAAGTCGGTAAGGATCAGTTAACTCTCAGTGGTATTCGTTTATAGTGGCACTTGCATGTTAGGTATTTTCGCTCTTTTTTTTTTCTGGAAATCTCCACCCTTCAAATCATTTTTTGTTTTAAAACAAAATACAGAAATTAATGATACTAGTGCACAAGCCTTTTAGTTGCTTTTGCTTAACAAGATTTAATTTCAAATTGACTATGTGAAACCCTCTCTTAAGGATTGTTTTCCCATAATTATTTGTTTCGTTTGTCTGTGGCTTAATTTGTACGGACCGTTTATTTTCATCTGGTATTAATTATTTGGTTAAGGCTGATTGAGAAACGTTCTGGCATGTAAGAGTGCCAACTTAGTTGGAAAGTTCCTTAAGAATTTTAATGATTTACCCTTTTCTATTTGCTCTTTTTTCTTTAAAAAAAAAAAAAAAAAAAAGAAAAGGCACATGCATGAAAATGCCTAATGATATGTGTATTTGCATACGTATGAATCTCTGTTTGCGTGCATGAATGTTTATCTGCATACATTTTCTCTACGGATGCATGACTAGCTAGCTTTTGCTTCGTGATATTATATTTCGGTTGCAAATACTACTAACTAAGGAAATATCAAACAAAGAATTAAGTAACAAATATGATTATTATTTCAGTTTCTTACATTTCGAAATGTCTAACATTTTGAGTTTCCTACCAATGAGCTTGTCAAACCTCCTAATTGGCCTTATTTTTCTCATAACATGAAATTCTTTGACTTTCCTTATTAATTGTTTTCATAATTCTTATTGATCGAACCCGATTTTTATTTTAATGATTACAGAAGATGAAAGGGAGTTCAATTATGAACAAGGGAGCGAGAGAGGACCAACTAGATGGGGAGAGATTCGCCCTGAATGGAGCACCTGCAGCAATGGGACAATGCAGTCTCCGATCGATTTGTTGGACCAAAGAGTTGAAGTAGTGTCAAAACTAGAGAGGATTAAAACAAATTACAAGCCATCTAATGCCACTCTGAAGAATAGGGGTCATGACATGATGGTAAGAATAATATGAAAACAATTAAAAAGTGTACTACCAGCAGACGCATTTATTGGATCTCAACCTTCTATTTTATGAGTCCTGCGGGTCCTACTATGGCCTACAGGAATGAATAACTCAGATACATCAGTCACGTCAGATACAATTGACACTAATACACTCAATAATCAATTATCATCAATATCATGGAGTATCCAAATATATATATATATATATATATATATTATAGCTTTCTAATTTTATTTCAAAAAAAAAAAGAACTTTAATACTACATCAGATAGAGCATACAATTTATTTATTAGTTAGTCACAAGTTCGATCTCAAATTAATAACCACACCCACCTGTAGTGTTAAGGTTTACAACTTAAAATTCTCAAAAAAAAATTAACAATAAATAAATAAATATTAGGTTTCTAGTACTATTACATGCCTGCCTAGGATTAACATACATATTGACAGGTGGATTTAGTCATCGTGAGACCATTGACGTGGTAGTTTGCCACTATTGTCACGTGAAACAGTGACCAACTTTTTCACATGTGAAAGACTATCCCATGCCACGTTCTTTTTTCCCTTTATTTTGTTTGACATATATATATATATATATATATTGTCTATGGACTATATCTAATTTCTTTTTTATTATAAACTTATCCCTACGGTGTAGTTGAAGTGGAAATCAGGTGATGCTGGTTATATTGAAATAAACGGAACTCAATATCTTCTCCAACAGTGCCATTGGCACTCACTTTCGGAACACACCATCAATGGCAACAAGTTTGATCTAGAGTTGCATGCTGTTCACGAAAGTCAAACCGGAGAGGTCGTCGTAATTGGAATTATATATCAGATTGGAGAGTCTGATTCGTTCTTATCATCGGTAATTTGACATATATATATCATCTTTTAACCATTTAAGATTTTGTGAGACTTGTGTTTATCCAATATAATATTAGAACGAGAGGTATTCTGAGTTGGTGAACGCTGGCTCACCTCCTAATAAATTAAGCTTGTGAGAAAATAATATAAGTATCATGATATTGGGTCCTATTAGAGATTGCTTTTGAAATCCCTAGCAATGCACAAAAGTGAAGAATGTAAGGCTAACTTCTAATTCGTTCCAATGTTAAATGTTGGCATACTTCCTAACTTGTTCAAGTCAGGAGGAGTAGAATCATTAATCGTACATCAATACTTAATGGGGCAAGTTTTTTTCTTTTTGAAAGGAAAAAAAAAAAAATCCAATTAGCGGGGCCCTCTTGGGTATTGCTTTTGAAATCCTCTTTTGACTTATGATTTTGCTAGTGATTTTTTAAAAAGCACAAAAATACAAATGCTAGCCTTTAATTATCTGATATATTATTTATATCTTAATCTTGCTGAGCTCTCTCTAGGTTTCTCTCATGCTTACTTCTTTTCTGCTCGTAATTTATGTTGTATATGTACATTTTAGATTGAGGATCATTTAGATGCTGTCTCCGATACTGAAGAACAAACAGTCATTGGTGCAGTTGATCCAAAGAAAATAAGAATAGGTAGTCGAAGGTATTACAAATACATCGGCTCTCTTACGGTTCCGCCTTGCACTCAAAATGTCGTTTGGATTATTGCTAAACAGGTATCACATTCATTTATATATATTACATTAATATCCGAGAATTTGCATTTATGAAAATATATATTTCTCCAAGTTTAATAACCGTCGTATAGATAAAGTGAGTGACAATATTGTAAATAATAAGAAAATCAATAGAAGTAATCGACCATATGTCAATCGAGGAACTAGATGTCTGGAAACGAGCTCGAGAAAGTGATTATTTCTAGCACTTATATATACATAGATATATAGATATATATATATATATATCTTAGGACTCATATAACAATATGTTCTACGTGATTTTCTCCTAATTCCTATCTGCTTATTTAACTAATTCATCACTTATTTTGTTCAGGTAAGGACTGTCACAAAAGAACAAGTGAGCCATCTTCGCGTAGCTGTTCATGATGTAAGTTACAAATTTTTCTCTTGACGATTAACTGTTAAAGTGTAAGAATACTAGATCGATTCATATAGAATAATTTCTTACCAATAAAGTATTTTTGCATGGTCATAATTGACACATACTATTCTTATAGAATTATTAATTGCTTAATCAAAAAAAGGTGCCATATGTTAGCACTACGTAACAGATGCTACAATAATATTAATTGCATAATAGTATATCATGCTGTAGAGATATTGTGAAGATCATATGTTAACTTGGAGTTTATTTAAATATAAGTATACAACTGTACGTATGTGTATATTGTTTATGTGTAAGATTTGGATTAATATATTCCTAATTTTTTCAGTATATTTTTTATATCCTAACCGTATATATGAATACTTTATATCTTGGCAGGATTCAGACACTAATGCAAGACCAACACAGCAAATAAACGGGCGGTCAGTGAAACTATATAGCGAGGAAGAAGAAAATGAAGACGATTAACTAGATATTGATATATAACCGTCTCTAGTGGCTAGTAAATCATTATTTTTACTAATTAGGGAATAATACATCATAGACTACACATATATGTCTCGAGTCATATCTATAGGGGTAATAAAGTGAAGAAGTTTTTGTTTAGAAGGGATTTTTTTTTTTTTTTACTTTTTCCAACCAGTCATTAATCATCGCTCTATGTTTCTCTCTTCATCGGACAGTTTATATGAATAAGCTTGGAGAATTTATTGTATCATACTATAATTCAGGATGTTGCCGGTTGCATATATTTTGTATTGATTTTAAATATATATATATATATATAATATTTTGTTTATATGATGATCATAATAGTACCATTTAAGTAAGCAATATATCAAATTAAAAGAAGCTATATATGTTGCCCAAAAAGCTGATTTAGTTGTCAAATTAAACTTATTTTCATAGACCCAAATAGATACTAATTATTAATGGCGGCCAAAGATGAATAATGTAATGTACAAATGATTTCGAGAATCTTCTGGTGGGACCAGAAGGGCCATGGATATGAAGGAATATTAATCTGAGAAATAAGACAATAGCAACAAGGTATTTATAAGGAGCTAGCTAAGCCATGCAACAAAAGCAATAAGGCAAAGCATCTTCTTTATTTTATTTTATTTTTTTTTTTGAAAAGGAAAGGTAAATCATCTTATACAATATAAAGACAAGTCTCTCTAGACGGCAAAGGTCAGCAGTGATCCCATCCTTCTTGTTTGGTTATATATATAGTGTGTCAAATTTAATCAAAAATACAATTGAAATCAACCTATTCAAGTCCTAACCATACTACATTTATTTTTTTATGATCTCCAAAACTCTCTCTAATTTAAATTATAAATAAAAAGTTAACTACTACAAATTCTAATTGAAGCTTGGACAAAGGGCCTACGGCAACGGACCGGACACACTACATTTCAATTCATTAGTATGCTAATTCTATTTCCCATAACAAAAAGCTGTCTGATAAGTTTTCTTGTTTGTACTAGTTAACAAATTACATTACTTTCAGTTTTGTCTGCAGAACCTACAAAATCGTTTGCTTCCAATATCATTAATTTTAAGCATATATAACTATTAACATGAAAGACTACCTAATTTTAGGAGTAGTGATTTCACTAAATTAAGTTGATAGGAATTGCTATACATTATATAGGTGTTTCCGCATAACGGTCATTTTATCCAAAAAGCATCAGTAGTGCTTTAGTACTTCTTCAGTTATAGCCAACCACAAGTTAAATTCGCACCAAATAAGTTCAATATGCCAATTATTGACACCTAAACCTACGTGAAGATATAATTGTATTTAATGTAGAAACAAAAAAGAAAATAAGCATCTATATCTCTGACCATATATATAGGACAGTACTACTTAAATACAATAATGAATGAATGGCTTACCAACATGGCCTTGAAGTTTGATAATGGTGATTTATATTATTAGACACCTCATGAATACACCATTCTGGCAAGGACTTTGATGATATCATCCATAGATGGTCTGTGCAGAGGGTCATCCTCAATGCAGGCCTTGGCTAAAACAGCTAAACATAAAGCCTCCGCTAGAGAGTAATCATCCTCTTTTAAAGATGGATCCATGAAACTCCTCAGTTGTTCAAAGCAGCCACCTTCACTAGCTCCCCCTCCCAAGAATCTGATTGACTCTTTAAAAGATTTTTCCTCGGTGTCCTCTCTAGCTGACATGAGCTCAAGCAGGACAATCCCAAATGCAAAAATGTCCATCTTCTCCATTGTTGAGCCATGTTGAAGTTTCTCCGGTGATTTAACACTTTGGTCATCGCAATAGTCTCTCTTTGAAGATCTCCCAAAAGTGGTGGCTCCAATATCTCCCAGTTTTGCCCTGTAATTTGCTGCAACAAAAATGTTTCTGCTATGCATATTCATGTGAGCATAGGAAGGAAAAGTACAGCAGTTTAAGTAATGAAGGCCTGTGGCAATGTCGAAGGCTATCTGCGTCCGCTGATGCCACTTAAGAGGACTCGATGGATTCGATAAGCAATCCCTTAAGCAGCCTTTTCCAGGATACTCAAATACTATGTAACACCAGGAAAAGTCATTCTCTCCATAACAAACACCAAGCAACTTTACAATGTTGATGTGATTGATTTTCGAGTGCACATCTATAAGCTGGCGAGTGTCTTCAAATCTCATCTGCTTGATCATAACTTTCAAGTTATCCATCGCGCCCTTATAAACTTGATTACCAATCTTGTTCTCCACACAGAATTCCCTTGTTGCTCTCTTGATCTCTTCCATGCTATAGTTGAACAAAGAAAATTTTATCCCAACAAGAAGGTCGGGAGATAAACATGTGGAGCTTCTAGCAGTAGCACAGGACTTCGGAGAACTTCTGGCAGTCGATGAAATCGGAGAGCTTCTAGCAGTAAAGGATCGGTAATTCTTGCCTTTCATTTTCTTCAAGGCTTTTATATAAAGTACACAAGCTACCAATACCACAAGCACCAGAAAAATCCCAATAACAGATCCTGCTATATACACATTCCTTTCTTTTGTGTTTTTCGTTGGTTTTTCAACTGTAATAGTTGGAAGAAAACCAGGAGTTGGGGGTGGAGAACCTGGGATGTTTAAGTTTATGACTGGATCAACTCTCAAGGGAACTAAAACAGTTGTCTGTGGAAAAACGGTAGGCCGGCCAGGTTCTAAATGATTCACTTCCCATATATCTTCAGGTGAGATACGAAACTTCTTACTCAGACCAATTGTTCCATCACCTTCTACAAAAGGGTATGTCACAAAGTACTTTATTCCCTTACTACTTGTGAAATTATCAGGACAAGCACACCTCAGCGGCACATGAAGCTTGGAACCAACTTTCACATTATTGTTTCCTCCAACTGGGTTTTCCTCAGAAAGAGTAACCATTTTCACTAGCCCTTCAAAAACTCCGCAAGCAACCCCTTCTAGTGATGTGGTTTCAGAAGCTGTGAAGCTAAAACTTGCCTTAAAAAATTGACCTGAGCAAGAACAGTTGATGGGAACAAGAACTTCCCTACCTTGTTTGAGCAACTCAGAGGGAGATGTGAGATTGTTCAACTGAAGCAGAGCATCAGAGGTGGTATCCAACAAGTCTGAGATTTTTGAAATGGTCTGGAATTGTTGGTTAGCTCTGTACACTAGAAAAGTTTTGCATGAATCTTGAAATAAATTGCAGGTATATCTAGAACCTGGGTTGGTTTCATTTGAAGAACAATCTGATGGGTCATAGTACTGCTGGGCACAGCTCAAACTAATTATGCTGCTGGCCAAAACAAGACCCAAGTAGTACTTCATGGTTTTTTCTTGCTACGATCAAATACTTGGCATTCTATTTACTAATCAAAAGAAGAGTCAATGAAGGAAATTGAAAAATGGGATATGGAAATAAGAAAACAAGAAGGAGAAAATAAAGAAATTATCAAATAGATTAGAGGCAAAGGCTCCAATTTTAAATTGATTGCCTTAATTAAAAACTCTTATCTAGTATTAAGTATACTTATTAACCAAACCCCACTTCATTTTAATGATTCCGAGTCTAACAAATGTCATCAGGTGAAAAGTATGACCAATTTAAATTCAAAGGAAGGAAAAGCTGTGATTATGAAACCACAAAACAACATCAGGAGCCGGCTGAGATGCTAATGGCAAGTCAGAAATGGAATATAAATATAATAAAATTCTGACTTTTACTTACTTGTTCTTTTGCAATCAGGAAAACCAATTTCAATATTGTATTGGAGTAAAAAATATCTTTATTTTATGTCTATCCTCCAAATCAAACTTCCAATTTGGACTCATTTTTCTTCAACATTCAATCAAGAACTAAGCAAGAATAAAGGCTTTACCTTTTCAAAGTATATATGATTTACAAAGAAGGTTGTCTAATATTAGATGCCTGTTTAATCATAATAATTAATATAAATGGACAAAAGAAACTCAACATCAACCTAAATCCTAAAGCAGTGGTGTCAAATGCCAATTGTCAAAGTACCGGCCTATTAGACCATGGGCTAGGCCAGAGCTGGCCCTTTCAGGGAATGTCAAGCCCAGTCCTGATTTTGTAAGACCAGCGTTAGAGCCACGGGAAAAGTACATTAATACTCGTTTTTTTAAACAGATTTACATATATCTGTTTTTATTTTTAATTTATCCATACCCATTTTGCAGATAAACGTATGCCGCATTTTATACATAAGTTATATATTTCATATTAAAGATCATACTAACAAATCAGTATCCATTTCATAATGTATACCGTAGTTATGAAGTTACATTGTAAGTATAAACTATAAGTAAATATTTTTAATGTAAATATCACAATATTTTTAACACTCTGTTAACATAAATAAATAATTTTTAAAAATACTTTTTAAAAATTAATCATAATACTTCAAGTAATATTCTAGTAGAAAGATGAAATATTTGAGTTCTTCTACTACATTTAAATGAAGCTCTAAGGGCTCGCTTCGATTCACTTTCGTTTTCTATTTTTTGTTTTTTTAAACAGAAAAACGAACATTTTTTTTGGAAGTTTGCTTGGCAATCTTGTTTTTGTTTTTCGTTTTTAAAAACTGTTACCAAAAATTTTTAACAAAAAAAAGTGGTAACAAAAAATTTCTAATACATTTATTTTTTAAATAAATTTCAAAAATAAAAGAACAAACAAATATTTGTACACAAATGTATACATATATACATGTATATAAATATACAAATATAAGTCTATATGACTTTCTATATCATTATTTGCAATTTTCTTTTTTTGGAATTAAGTAGTGAAATAAAGTTTGCCAAGCATATTTCTTATTTATAAAAATTGAAAATCAAAACAAAATTTTTACTTCTATTTTCAATTTATTTAAATAAAAAACTGGAAATGAATCCAAACAAGCCTTTAAATTGTAAAAAAAAAATACATATACATTTTAAAAATATATATAAATACCTGTCTTTTAATCATATTTACATGAATACTCTTTTTTATCTTTAATTTATTCATTCCCATTATTATACCCATTTTGGGAGAAATACAATACTACAAGTATTTTATATTTGAAATGTATTCTATGATATACAGGAACAGAGACACTTGTTACTTACCCCCACTCAATTTTATATTTTCTTTTAAAAGGCCAAAAAAAATTATGTATATTTATAGTTTTTTAGCTAAAATTATATGCAAAACTCCCACTAAAAAGGTAGAAAAATTAAAAAATATCCCCCAAAAAATAGATAAAATGTAGTTCTAACCCTTATTAGACAAAATTACTTGCTTCGTCCCTGGTGGTATATATTTTATGAATAAAAATTATACTTAAAAAATCGTATGCATTTGATAATGTATATCATAAGTATAAATTTACATTGTGAGTATGAATCATAGCTAAGCATTTATAATGTAAGTATATATTACACATATTTCACACACAAAATATATACATAAATGTATATCATAGATTTAAATTTACATATCTTTTCTTTATTAATTATATTTTTAATGCCTTCTGAAAATTTTAAACATGCAAGTTGACCCAAAATAACTTTCTAAAAGAAAGTAAGAGTTCCTATTTTATTAAGAAATTACAAAATTTAAGTGAAAAGTTCCATTTATCATTCCCATTTTCAGAGATAACAAACTTATTCTCTAAGCAAATCAATATAAATTTTATCAGTCTATCTAACCTTATAACAAATGCTATGCAAAAAGATAAAATTGTTGGAAATTTGGCTGAAGTAAATAAAATATGAAAAATAAAAATAAGTTCCATATCGGTAGAAAATAAAGGAGAATAAAGATTTGGGCCTATCTAAGTAGATTACTTCTTTGATTACTAATCATCCACATTAGAAAAATAAATAAAATTCTTAAGTCATTATAACAAAAGAAAACTAGATGAATGGACGAAAGATAACTAGAACTTCCTTTATTAGAAATACTCGTATATTTTTGGAGTTAAGAAATGGGAAGAACTAAAATACTAAAGCCTTTTGCAAATGCCAATAACATAGAAAAAAGATAACATATTTGATAAACGTCAACATGACAACTATTAAAATCTAACTACAGCTTCTAATGCAACAATATATATGACAATAATAACATTTTAATTACTTTAAAATATATGACAATATTTGAGAACACGAAAATAAGATCATATTTATAATCCTTAATAAAGGAATAAGAAATAATGAAACGTTGTTTGGCATAGGAATAGTTGGGCATAGAAATGAGAATATGAAATATTCTTATATTTGTTAAGAGTTTTGCGTTATTGGACACCTAGGAGTATAAAATCCCAGGGGTTCACTTAGTTGTACTTTAAGGTGAAGCCAAACCCAAAAATATAAGTAGATTTCATATTAAACCCAATCTAAAACCCACAGTACTACAATAAAATACACAATTTCTTTTAACAAATTAAATATTATAATTAAAAAAATAATTCATTTTTATTATATAAAATTGCCCAAAGATATGACTGTTTGATGTATTTCTATCAAAATTTCAAAAATAAATACATTAATATTTGTGACAAAAGAAATTCTCTAATCAATTTCATTAAAAAAGTCTTCAAAATCCAATTTTTGTGTACCCAATTTTCATTAAAAATGTTTTTTCATACTCGAGATAACCAATTGGGTTACTGGAGTAACTAATTTAGTTATTTGAGAGAACTTGTCAAGTTACCTGAGGTAATTTAATTAGTTATTTCAAGTATCTCATCAATTAATAAAAAATACTTGTTGATGAGATACTTGAAGTAACTAATCTTTTTTAGTTACATTTTAATTACTTTTAAAAGTATTTAGATGAAATCTCAGAAAATCTTTTTTTTTACTTAAAAAATTTTTTTAATGAAGCATAGACTCACTGACTTTTTAGGAAAGATCTTCTAATACTTTTACTTCTCAAAGTGAAATTCATCCCAAATGAGCCCATAATAGTTCACACACATAAACATAAAAAGTATTCTTAGTATAATGCAAAACATGTTCTACGAAATCCAAAATAAAAAAAAACCCATCTCTTAATCCAAAAAAGTCTAATTATTACCATGAAAATAAATCGAATTACTAGATAAGATAGCCTCTTAATTAGCTTATTAGTTACTAATATCACACTTAACACTACCTAGGGAGGAAAAATATGGATGAGCATAAAATAACTAATAGGATACTCAATAAACTTTTTGGAACATCATTTAGTTTTAAAAATATTTATATGATTAGTAATTCTTAAAAACGGTTTGTAAAATATCTAAATAGTTTAAAATAGTCTAAAAAATCATGTATCAAAATTTGAAACATATTAAAAATATTATAATGGAAAACCTCATAATGCACATGTCACGTATCAATAAGACACCGTAAACTCTTACCTTCTTATCAAAACCATAGTAACCTGCACTAGTATATGAACTAAGCAGTCTAAACTTGACCCTAATATGGCCATGTGTACCAAAACAAGACCCATGTATGAGTTAATAGTCTTTGCACTAAATGTAAGATCCTACAAAAGGATCCCACAGAAGTTTACGACCTATGTACTGAAGATGGGGCAATATCCACCTACTAAGTGGACCGTGATACTTAAGACAGACCACCATTATGATCTTATAGTATGTATAGTATGAAACAATATATAAACATCCATGCAATATTCAATTGTTCTTAAACATACTCTGATTTTTATTTAAAACTATTTTCGTGCTCTCGGAAAATTGCCAGCATAATAGTTACTTTTAGACTAATCCTAAAATCAACTCTACACAAAATTGGTTTTTTAAAAAACGACATATATATATATATATAAATGCAAACTACACCAAGCAATCCATAATTTTTCCCACAAAAATCAAATCCTCCAAAATATTATTCGAATCAATATCAAAAATTTCCAAAGTTACACAATACACTACTAATAAAAGGGGCCAATGAAGTCACTTGAATAACGTTGTTTTCTAAAGAAAGTGACATGGTTAAACTCTTATATCACGTCATTTAAAAGCGATGTGATTGTAGGTTCTACCACGTCACTTATATAACGAGTGATGTGGTTGGGCCACGTACCATGTTGCTTCTACAGAAAGCGACGTAGTATATTATTTTATTTAACACCATGTCACTTACATAGTAAGGGGCTTATGCTAGCCACATTATCGATCCGCACCCATAAAAAATAATCTATCACGACTGTCAATTCAAAACCATTAATCCTACCAAATCGTCCCCCAACCCCAGTTAGAACAAACTAAAAATTTTCAATACTCTCTTATTCGAACTCTACTTATTTCAAATTTCAAGTAACTTTTTATCTTATTTCAGTTTCTTTCATTTTTAAGTCTTTGAAAATTTCTGTAACAATCCTTTTTCATCTTTCAGGTGCAAATTTTTTAGGTTTCCAACCATCATCGATAATGTTGGGGCATAGAACGAGAGGCAAGGGAGGAGCAAAGTGACACCGTAAGGGTTTAGGCAATAGATTACAAAGTTAGTGATTCAGCATTTGGCTCGCAGAGATGGTGTGAAGTGTATCATTAATCTGATCTATGAGGAGGCTCGTGGGGTACTCAAGATTTTTTAAGACACTGTGGCCTATACTGGCCAAGTACGTAGGGAGGAAGCTGATAACTACCATGTCACTTCTTAAAAAAGTGACATAGTACATGGTACATACCACGTCGATTTCTAGAGGAGTGATATGGTATCTCCTAAAAGTGACATGATAGGATCCTAATAACTGATAATTTATCAAATGTTTTGGCATATCATGCCACTTTCTATACAAATGATGTAGTAGGCCAACATATCACATTACTTTTAAAGTGATATGATATGACATGGGGTTACCATGTCACTTATAGAATGACCTAGTTTCTCTATCATGCCGCTCTATAAGGGATATAAAAATATTTTCTATAGTAGTGATAATAGTTAAAATAAACTAATTGAAATCCATATCCCACTAGGATAGCTAGGCCTAGCTATTGGATGCTTATGGTATACTTAGGTGGCCGATAGGAGGGTCTATTCGAGAGCCTCGATTCACTCTCTTTGGTAGGTGACCTTTTTTACTAAAGCCTCAAGTTATGAAAGGAAGATCATGATCGCATTCAAAACGTTGAAAATAAGTATCGAGGGTATATAGCTCGCCCAACTTAGCTCAACTAAGACAAAACCTAACTGTAGCTTTAGGTGAAACCTGAGCCTGTCAATCTCAAATTTTGTATCCAATTGCAAATATAGTAATGTTATATATCAAAGTTTATTTCTCGACATCAAAAACCAAAAAATATACAACAAAAACTTGTTTCGATAACTTGAATAAAAACTCATTTATAAACCCAAAGCCTTGAAGTTAGCCAATAATGGCAACTTCTTAACTAAGTCGAGTAAGGATGTAAGAATGGTCGTGAATCGAAGTTGGTGATTTGAGCTCCTTCAATCTCTAGACGCTGAGGTCTAATTTGGCCAAAAAATCATCAAAATTTGCTAAAAAGCTAGCTACGTCATTTTCTTCTTCTTCATTCACTGTGGCACTTGACAGTGAGATGGGCAGAGCTATGACATGAGTCTGGTTCCCAAGGGTAATCATTCATCTGGAAGTGGTGGCACTGATTGAGAATGGCTAGAGATGGTTGTTTATGTTAGAGGCTGAATGTTGTTCGATAAAGGGAGAAAAACGAGCAAGTATGAGTGAGATAGGGTGGGGTTTATAGCCATTTGTGGCCACGTGGCTATTAACTCCATTAATTTGGAGTTATCTAGTACTAATTTGTCTTAATTTTTACTGCATTCTTATATATATTAAGTTGTTTCAAGTTTTTTATTATTATTTTGATGTTTTATTTATTTATGTTGATAGAATAATAAAATAAAGGTATTTGATGTAAAATGGAGCAAATTTGTATCTCCCAAATGGATTTTTCAAATCATTAAGAACGAATTGAATCCGTTATGGTCGTAATGGAATGAAAATGGGGTGATTCAGAGCTCAAACGAAGAAATGGCGTACCTAGAAAGCCGAGGTGCCAAACTAGCAGAAAAGTGGTACTGCAACACTAACTCTCAGGTAATTTTGGCACCGCAACTTTAAAAATGGCAATGCAGCATCACTCCCTGTATCTTGAGTCAAAAATTGACGATCGAGATCAACTTTTTGATGATCTAAAGGTCCAGATTCGGCCTGTTTTAGGTTTGCACGAGCCATGTCTTTGAAACCCTATCTTTAGGGTTGAAAGAGGTATGTGGAGATAGAAAGAAAGAGAGATGGGGGTAGCTATGGAATGAGAGCAAGAAGAGGAAGAAGAAGAAGATTACAAGCTCCAAGCCTCCATTTCTTATTTCTTCCTCAACATCAATACCATAGTTTGTTCTTAGCTTCTTTTCTTTATTTTCTTGTGAGTTTTACATTGTATTTTTCATATTTAGAGAATGATATTGTTAAGAGTAAATCATTAAAGGAGGATTCAAGAGAGTAAAAACCAAGTTTGGAGGAGGAGATTGACAACCTCCATAAACATCTTCAAGCTCTTCAAAGAGGGAGAATTCTAAAACTTATTTCTTTTTTATATTTATATTTATTGATTTTATTGTATTAAAATATTATTGTTCTCAATTTATATTATAAACTAAATATTTCTTGTCTAGTTTTCCTATATGAACCAACCTAGTAACTTATATTTGTTTATTTCTCTCTTCTTTTATTATTCAAATCTATTATTGAGTTATTTATTTTACCTTATACTTATTGCTTCTATTTAATTGATCACTAAATAAATTATTAAGTGAAACCTTTATGAACTTGGAATGGAGAATTTAGGTTTGGATATAGGTAAAATAACATAAGATTACCTAGTTTGAGATAAGTTTGCATAAGATAGGAATATACCTATGTGACTTGTGTAACCTTTGTGTGAGAATAACTAAACTTAATAAATCTAGTCAATTTATGTTATGACTAATATATTAGTTTGTCTAGATATTTTTACTTACATTTTGAAAAAGAGTTTGTAAATACAATTGAATTTTTGGTTGAAAACTCTAATGGATTAATTAATGTAAGAAGGAAATTGGAAGATTGTGTGTTTAAAAGAAGGTTGGAGAATTATTAAACCCATATATTTTTCTTATTGCTTACTTTCATTCAATTTGCATATTAGTTTAGTTGGTTTGTTCTATTTCTTCAAACTCTATATTTCGGTTGTTTGGATAAAATTACGATTGACTAATTTTAATACTTAGCTTATATTTAGTAATTAATCTTTATGGGTCCAACACTCTTAACTCTTAAATCTATATTACTTATGATCCTGTGTACTTACACGAGAGTGTGTGAGTATAATTTATAGTTTCACAGTCCAATCAACAGTGGCCAAGTTCAATAGGCATTTAATTTTCTATTTGGTTATTGGTTTGTGTTTCTCTTAATTTAATTATCAAATTTCGCAAAATAACCTTGTTTTCTAAGGATTTTCTTATTTAAATCCAAAATCAAATTAAACATTCTTTATTCGTTTTTAACCCAAATTTTGGCTTATTTCTTAATTAACCATCAATTGATCTTGGGTTTTTACAGGCGGGGATAGCGAGGAGAGAGATAACAACATAGAGAAAGAGGTAAAAAGAGACAGTGAAAGAAAGAAATAAAGAGATCTGGAGAGGAGTGGAGTGGAGAGAGAGAGATAATAAAAGAATTGTGACAAATTCTTCCTTATCATAGTTGATTTTTAAAAGTGACAAGGATACTGTTTTTCTGCCTTGACCCAAATGCAACACTAGAATATAGGCAAAATTATCCATATAATTTTTTGAAATCAAATAATTATTGAAAAAACTGAACTTTTTACCAAACATCAAAATTAAGTTAGAAAATGCACTAAATAAATAGATAAATAATTTAGAATAAAAAATATTATAATTTTCATTAAGCAAGCAAAATTTTGTCCTTTTGCATATTAGATTTGACCAAATTAGTTGAGTAATGAAATTTAACAAAAAAAAATTTCTATCACGACCCAAACCCTAGACTAGTGGCAGAAAGGAAATTTCACAAATGAAAATTCAATAGTTATTTTATAAAAATTTATAAAAATAGTTTTCAAAGTAAATTCTCACAATTTTTGTGATCACCATTAGGCTTAAATCGATAATAAAATTTGTAAAATAAAACTAAGCATCATCGTCATTATCACAATCTAGGCATAATAATTATACATAATGAATTCATGATACGAGCTCTTAAGTATTAATACAAGTCAAGAAATTTAAATAGAAGTACTTTTACATAGTTACTAATTATTTAAATTGTCACGACCCAAAACCCAGGCCAGTGGCAGAAGGGGAATTTCACAAAGGTGGGAAATTACTTAATTTATTTGAAAAGTGTCAAAAGTTTTAGTTTTTATAAAATCGGTCCATTTAAATAAAATAATCAGAATTTCATCCCGTGAACCACTCCTACAGTTTGTATACACCATTAAACATAGACTGAATAATAATTAAAAATCAAGAAGTCACATAAAAGCCCAAGCATCACCATCATCCATAACAAAAGCCAAATACCAGAATGGCATACATAAGTTCGCAGACAAAATAGAAAGCAGTAATCTTGATTCAATGCTAATACAAGACCCAAACAACAAGACGACAAACTTTTAGCATTATCAAGAGACGAACTGCAATTAAGATAATCTCTTACTCCTCTTGATCACCAAGATCACACTGGACACCACCTGAGGAAGAAGGTAGGGGGGTAAGCATAAAATACTCAGTAAGAAAAACAATTACCTCGATCGAAAATATTTTATGATGGGGAATTCCTACATGGTTAGTTTAGTCCAAAACATACATATATATATAATCCAAACCGGAAATCCATATATATATATAAAAAGCAGTGTAATCAAAACCATTCAATCCATATGCACATGACATAAATCAATCCATACACATGAGCTCTCATCCTCTCATCTGTGGAAACCTAGGATGATGGCACTAAGTATGCCTAACAGCCTGCTTGATGCCTAAGCCCATACACGGAGGGGACACCCGTGTGTCGCCTACCAAACCTGGAGAGGCAACAGAATTGCCTATGCCTACCAAATGGGGAGGTAATCAGAAGTAACAAAACCCAGCGCGAGTTTACGAACTTTCAACGACGGTGGGCCACGCAGCGCCACACTATAAACCCACGATGCTAACACAGTACTCATGTATGATCTTATGACACGTTCAATACAGAACTGAAGTGTGAAAATAATCGTGCTCTGGTTTTTAAGTAAAATCAGCGTACTAGGTTTTTATAGAAAAACGGGCAGCATACGGCCCTATTTTTAATATACCCAAAATAACTTGCATTCAGAAAATTCCTAGAGCAATACAATATATATCTCATACAACCAATTCCCATCACAGATATTCGAAAAACCAAAAATCATATTTGTTCTCATATGTTGCAGAAAATAAGTTTTATTCGAAAATAATATAAAACACAGGTAATTGAATTCTGACCTCGCTCGAATAGTAATACCACACTATCGAATCCTCAAAGTGTCGTTGACGATTGCCTGGAGGGTCGGGAATCAATTCCAAGCCCTCGATCGTCTTCTTGCGAAAAACTTACTTCTCACCAGAGCTTCAATACCACAAACGGACCTCTTCGCTAATTTCTAGTACCCAAAATAGCTAGGTTAGACATATAACTTGTCCAATTCGGGTCCGGGCCCACACCAAGCTGGTGGCATATAAAACAAGGCAAATCTCGACCATCCAATCTCAATTTCCGTGCCGATCACCAAACATAGGCAATATATATATATCAAACTTCTCCATTTTCCGAGTACAATCCAAAAATGACAACAAAAACATAATCCAACGGCCAGATCAAAAAGTCAAACTTAAACTCGAAATACTCAAAAATTGCAACTTTCAATCCAGGCAAAATGGGGTTGAGATATATATACCTTGATGATCCTTGCGACGAGACGAATCCAACAGGTCCAGTTGGAGGTCGAATGGTGGCCGGAATCGTCGCCGGTGACGAAAAAACCGAAACGGCTCTAACGGCTTCGATGGAGGATTTCCGGCGAACCAGATGACAGCGGCAGCTGGCGAGGGGCGACGAAGCTTCGGCGCGGCACGGGGACCCTTCACCGGTCGATGGCGCGGGCGAACGATGACCGGAGCAGCGCGGCTACTCCTTCGATGGTGCGCGGCCGAGAAACGCAGAGAGAGAGAGAGAGAGAGAGAGAGAGAGATCGGGGGAGAAGAGAGAGACAGAAAAGAAAAGGACAGGGCACGTGGCCTGTCTTATAGGGCTGTGCAATTTTTCAAAAATTGCACATAAGTCCCCAAATTTCAAATCTCTATCAATCTAGTCCCCCAAAAATTACAATTTAGTCCCTCTGTACAAAACTTTTGCAAATTAATCCCCCCAATATTTTATCTGAAAAATTAGTAAATTGTCCAAATTACCCTTCCAAAATCTGGATTTTTACATTCTCCCCTCCTTAAAAGAATTTCGTCCCGAAATTCAAAGTACAAGTCAAGATTTACATCACAATACAACTTCTGACTAAAAGTCAAACAAATGAGGGTACTTCTCGTACATCTCCATCTCGAGTTCCAAAGTAGCCTCGTCTTCCTTGTGATGTTCCCAAAGTACCTTGACAAGTGGAATTTCTCTGTTGCGAAGCACCTTCAACTCTCTAGCCAGCAAACGAACAGGCTGCTCTTCATAGGACACATCTTCTTGGATCGGTACATGCACGTACTGAACAACATGAGATGGGACACATCTTCTTGTGAAACACATTATGCATGTGGCCCAACTGTGCAGGTAGGTTCAAGCGATACGCCACTGATCCAATTCTTTCAGTGATCTCAAAGGGACCAATATACCTCGGAGCAAGCTTACCCTTAACCCCAAATCTTGTCACACCTCGCCTTGGAGTCACTTTCAAGAATACAGAATCACCAATATTGAACTCTATCTCACGCCTCTTCGGGTCAGCATAACTCTTCTGGCGACTCTAAATCTCTTTGAGTCTCTCTTGGATACTCTTGATCTTCTCAGTAGTCTCTTCAATCAACTCAGGTCCAAGAGTAACACGCTCTTCGGGCTCTGCCCAACACAAAGACGATCTACACGGCCTTCCATACAACACCTCATATAGAGCCACATCCACACTGGTCTAGTAACTGTTATTATAAGCAAATTCCACTAAAGGAAAATGATCACCCCAGTTCCCACCGAAGTCCAATATGCAACAACATAGCATGTCTTCAAGAATCTGAATGGTCTTTTCAGACTGACCATCTGTCTCAGGATGGTGAGCTGTACTGATATCCAACTGCGTACCAAACGCTTTCTGCAAGGCTCTCCAAAACTTAGAAGTAAACCTTGGATCTCTGTCAGATACTATGCTTGAAGGCACACCATGCAAGCGTATGATGTTCTCCACATACAGTCTACTGAGCTTAGTAAGAGAGTAGTCTATCAGGATCGGTATAAAGTGAGCACTCTTCGTTAACCGATCGACTATCACCCAAACTGCGTCGTTCTTCCTCAAGGTCTTTGGCAAACTAGTCACGAAGTCCATCGTGATCTTGTCCCACTTCCACTTCGGAATTGGCAACGGCTGAAGTAATCCAGCTGGTCTCTGGTGTTCAGCCTTGACTTGCTGACAAGTTAAACACTTAGCCACAAAAGTAGCTATATTCTTCTTCATCCCTTTCCACCAATACTGCCGCTTCAAGTCCTGGTACATCTTGGTACTACCCAGATGTAGTGTGAACCTTGATTTATGAGCCTCAGTTAGAATGGTTTCTCGAAGATTAGGGTCATTAGCTACAGCCAACTTCCCACTGAAAAGCAAAAACCCTTCTATATTAGTGCTCCAACCATCTAACTGCTCACCATTTAGAAGCCGGTTCCAGATTGTCCTCAACTCTCTGTCTTGCCACTGACTCCGTTGGACAATTTGGAGAAGAGATAGTGGAATCACAATATTGCTCAGGCAAGCAACCCCTTCATTCTCGAAGTACTGCAAGTTGTAATCACCAATCGCAACTGAGTTCTTCCAGTCTTCAAACACTAGTGCAGCTAGTGCACCATGAGGCTTCCTACTCAGTGCATCANATCACCCAAACTGCGTCGTTCTTCCTCAAGGTCTTTGGCAAACTAGTCACGAAGTCCATCGTGATCTTGTCCCACTTCCACTTCGGAATTGGCAACGGCTGAAGTAATCCAGCTGGTCTCTGGTGTTCAGCCTTGACTTGCTGACAAGTTAAACACTTAGCCACAAAAGTAGCTATATTCTTCTTCATCCCTTTCCACCAATACTGCCGCTTCAAGTCCTGGTACATCTTGGTACTACCCAGATGTAGTGTGAACCTTGATTTATGAGCCTCAGTTAGAATGGTTTCTCGAAAATTAGGGTCATTAGCTACAGCCAACTTCCCACTGAAAAGCAAAAACCCTTCTATATTAGTGCTCCAACCATCTAACTGCTCACCATTTAGAAGCCGGTTCCAGATTGTCCTCAACTCTCTGTCTTGCCACTGACTCCGTTGGACAATTTGGAGAAGAGATAGTGGAATCACAATATTGCTCAGGCAAGCAACCCCTTCATTCTCGAAGTACTGCAAGTTGTAATCACCAATCGCAACTGAGTTCTTCCAGTCTTCAAACACTAGTGCAGCTAGTGCACCATGAGGCTTCCTACTCAGTGCATCAGCTACAACATTGGCCTTACCAAGATGATATTGTAGGTCGAAGTCATAATCCTCCATATACTCAACCTATCTTCACTGTCTCAAGTTCAAATCCTTCTGAGAAAAGAGATACTTCAAACTCTAATGATCGGAGAATATGTCAAACTTCACACTATACAAGTAACATCGCCAAATCTTCAAAGCAAAGATCACTGCTGCAAGCTCCAGATCATGGGTGGGATAGTTCTTCTCATGTGGCTTCAACTGACGAGAAGCATAAGCCATAACTCAACCATTCTGCATCAAGACATATCCCAAACCCGTCTTTGAAACATCAGTATACACCACATAAGGCTCGTTACTGTCAGGAACAGTAAGAGCAGGTGCGGTAGTTAAACTCTACTTCAACCTGACAAAAGCTTCTTCACTTTCATGATCCTAAACAAACTTAACATTCTTCCTGATCAACTTCATCAAAGGCAAAGAAATTCTCAAGAAATCTTGCACAAAACGACAGTAGTAGCCTGCCAAACTAAGGAAACAACGTACCTCCGTCACATTTCTCGGTCTTTCCCATTCCAGAACAGCTTCGATCTTTGCGAGATCGACTAAAATACCTCCATGAGAAATCATATGACCTAAGAACTTCACTTCCTGACATCCAAAAGTCACACTTCGATTTCTTGGCATACAACTGATGATCTCTTAGGGTCTTGAGTACTATCCCCAGATGTTCGGCATACTTTTCTCGAGTCTTGGAATATACTAGGATATCATCGATGAACACAACCACAAAACGATCTAAAAACAGTATGAAAATCCGATTCATGAGATCCATAAATGCTGCAGGAGTATTCGTCAAACCAAATGGCATCACTAGAAACTCAAAATGACCATATCGAGTTCTGAATGCTGTCTTAGGTATATCATCCTCTCTTATCTTCAACTGATGATAACCGGATCTCAAATCAATCTTAGAGAAGAACCTTGAACCACCGAATTGATCAAACAACTCATCTATCCTTGGCAAAGGATACTTGTTCTTCACTGTCAACTGGTTCAACTTCTGGTAATTCACACAAAATCTCAACGAACCATCAGCTTTCTTCGCAAACAAAACAGAAGCACCCCAAGGAGAAGTGCTACTACGAATAAAGCCCTTGGAAAGTAAATCGTCCAACTATTCTCTTAATTCTTCCATCTCAACAGGTGTCATGCGATAGGGTGGAATAGAAACTGGCTGAGCTCCAGGAACTAGTTCAATAAAGAACTCGATCTCTCTATCTGGTGGTAACCTCAGTAAGTCTTCAGGAAACACCTCCGAATACTCACACACCACCGGAATTCATGGGTCTTGATCGTCTGTCCTCACCTCGCCATCTATGGCAAACAAGTTCTCATAACACTCAAGGTTCTTTCTTCCACCCATGCACGCTTTAAGAACAGGACTAGGCTTCAACGGACTCATCCCAGCCTGATAGATAATAGGATATCCATCACTAGGAAAAAGAGTCACCCGCTTCGTATGACAGTCCATAATCGCTCGAGATTTCGACAACCAATCCATATCGAGTATTACATCGTACTGTCCCATCGGCAACACAATCAAATCAGTAAGAAGCTTCCTATTACCAATCACAACCCGACAAGACTTACACACACTAGACACATCGGCTCCTCCTCCAAAGGTGTACCCAACGTCAATACATAATCCAAATCAGAAAATTCCAACCCCAATAGTTGAGCAAACAATAAGGATATGAATGAATGGGATATACCAGTATTAAATAAAATATGTGCCCAAGAATGTGAAAGAAGGATCATACCGTCAACAACACCTCGGTCGGTATGATCCTGAGTGTCGTCTGCCCCAGTAAAAGCATAAGCTTGGCCAGTCATCTTCCCTTTCCCCTTGTTGCCTTTCCCCTGACCAGGACGGCTACTGCTGGATTCTAGACCACTACTACCGTATCCACACCCATCCTGACTCCCTAAGGCCTGAGGAGTCTGAAAGTTCTGAGTAAAACCCTGAGGGCAGTACTGATGCTGATAAGGCTGAGGGGAAGTAAAAGCATGTGAAGCACCCTGTGACTGTTGCGGCCTCACTTGAGTATTCTGATAATAAACAGAACCAGACTAGCTCCTCTGCGGTCCTCCCTGAGAAAGAGGAGATTTCTGCAGAAGGTTGGGACACTCCTTCTTCCGATGACCCGGCTGGCCACAAACAAAACATCCTCCATACGGACTGCCTCTGCCACCCCCTGAAGAACCACTGTTGTTTGAGCTCCCACTGTTCGGAGTACCCTGGGCTGACCACTGCCCCTGGTTCCTTCTGATGGCTTTCCTGTCATTACCTCTCCATTGGTTCCTCCTGGAATCCAAACTTTCTTCGATGGCCTCTGCCCGCTGGGCAGCCACTGCAATCTCAGGAAGAGTACGGAAAGTCTGAGTACCAATCCTGTTGAAAATATTCCGATTCAGACGACTCCTGAACTTGGCAACTTGGTACCTCTCACTCGTACCAGGTCCAAGAGCAACACTTGCTAACTCAGTAAACTCTATCAGGTACTCATTCACCGTTCTGTTACCTTGAATCAACGTCTTAAATCGGTCCACAACTTCATCCTGTTGATCCTCATTGACATACTGGGCCTTGAAAATCCGCTTAAAGTCTTCTCAAGTCAGACCCACTACATCTTGCATCCGTTCCACTGTCTCCCACCAACGAATGGCACTCCCCGTCAAACGGATAATAGCAAACACAGGCCAAAACTCAACCAAAGTACCAAGGGCTCGAAAGTGTCTCTCTATCTCACGCAACCAAGCAATTGTCGTGAGAGCTTCTGGTCTACTATCAAACTGCCCTGGCTGGAGACGCATGAACCGTTGGAGATGATCAGCCTGATCCAACTATCGTTCCCTCAGAGCTGGAGGCTGATAGTCTGGATTGCTCATCTGGATGAATGCTTGCTGCATTGCCTCAATCAGATGAGTGAAATCCGGATGAGGAGATTCGGCACCCGGTTGGTGCCTCGGAACTCTTCTAGGAGGCATCGATATAAGTCTGAAACAATATACCAAACTATTTGTGAGATAATAATGCATGCTTGTCATAAAAACAACTTCAATCTAGTTTAATGGTGATACGTCCGAGCTGTTAAACTCAAAGCTCTGATACCAAAAATTTCTGTCACGACCCAAAACCCGGGCCAATGGCAGAAGGGGAATTTCACAAAGGTGGGAAATTCCTTGATTTATTTGAAAAGTGTCAAAAGTTCTAGTTTTTATAAAATCGGTCCATTTAAATAAAATAATCAGAATTCCATCTCATGAACTACTCCCACAGTTCGTATACACCATTAAACATAGATTGAATAATAATTAAAAATCACGAAGTCACATAAAAGCCCAAGCATCACTATCATCCACAACAAAAGTCAAATACCAGAATGGTATACATAAGTTCGCAGACAAAATAGAAAGTAGTAATCTTGGTTCAATGCTAATACAAGACCCAAACAATCCAAACACCAAGACGACAAACTTCTAGCTTTACCAAGAGACAAACTGCAATCAAGATGACCTCTTACTCCTCTTGATCACCAAGATCGCACTAGACACCACTTGAGGAAGAAGGTAGGGAGGGTGAGCATAAAATACCCAGTAGGAAAAACAATTACCTCGATCGAAAATATTTTAGTGATGAGAAATTCCTGTATGGTTAGTTTAGTCCAAAACATACATATATATATATATAATCCAAACCAGAAATCCATATATATATATATATATAAAAAGCAGTGTAATCAAAACCATTCAATCCATATGCACATGACACAAATCAACCCATACCCATGAGCTCTCATCCTCTCATCTGTAGAAACCCAGGATGATGGCACTAAGTATGCCTAACAGCCTGCCTGATACCAAAGCTCATACCGAAGGGGACACCCGTGTGTCGCCTACCAAACCTGGAGGAGCAACTAAATTGCCTACGCCTGCCAAATAGAGAGGTAATCAGAAGTAACAAAACCCTACGCGAGTTTACGGAATTTCACCAATGGTGAGGCATGCAGCGCCACACTGTAAACCCACGATGCTAACACGATGCTCATATATGATCCTATGACACGTGCAATACAGAACTGAAGTGTGAAAATAATCATGCTCTGTTTTTCAGTAAAATTAGCCTACTAAGTTTTTATAGAAAAACGGGCAGTCTATATCTCATACAACCAATTCCCATCACAGATATTCAAGAAATCAAAAATCATATTTGTTCTCATATGTTGCAGAAAATAAGTTTTATTTGAAAACGATATAAAACACAGGTAATTGAATCCCTACCTCGCTCGAATAGCAATACCACGCTATCGAATCCTCAAGGTGTCGTTGACGATCGCCCGGAGAGTCGGGAATCAATTCCAAGCTCTTGATCGTCCTCTTGCGAAAAACTTACTTCTCACTGGAGCTTTAATTCTACAAACGGAATTCTTCACTGAATTCCTAGCACCCAAAATATCTAGGTTAGATATATAACTTGTCCAATTCGGGTCCGGGTCAGTGGCATGCAAAACAAGACAAATCTCGACCGTCCAATCTCGATTTCCGTGCTGATCACCAAACATAGGCAATATATATATATATCAAACTTCTCCATTTTCCGAGTACAATCCAAAAATGACAACAAAAAACACAATCTAACGGCTGGATCAAAAAGTCAAACTTAAACTCGAAATACCCAAAAATGGCAACTTTCAATCCGGGCAAAATGGGGTTGAGATATATAAACCTTGATGATCCTTGCGACGAGATAAATCTAACGAGACCGGTTGGAGGTCGAATGGTGGCCAGAATAGTCACCGGTGACGAAAAAATCGAAACGGCTCTAACGGCTTCGATGGAGGTTTTCCGGTGAACCAGACGACGGCGGTGGCTGGCGAGGGGTGGCGGAGGTTCGGCGCGGCACGGGGACCCTTCACCGATCGGTGGCGCGGGCGAACGACAGGCGGAGCGGCGCGGCTACTCCTTCGATGGTGCGCGGCTGGGAAACGCAGAGAGAGAGAGAGAGAGAGAGAGAGAGATCGAGGGAGAAAAGAGAGACAGAAAAGAAAAGGACAGGGCACGTGGCCCTGTCTTATAGGGCTGTACAATTTTTCAAAAATTGCACATAAGTCCCCAAATTTTAAATCTCTATCAATCTAGTCCCCCAAAAATTGTAATTTAGTCCCTCTGCACAAAACTTTTGCAAATTAATCCCCCCAATATTTTATCCAGAAAATTGGTAAATTGTCCAAATTACCCTCCCAAAATCCGGGTTTTTACATAAATCAGTAATGAGCTTATCCCTACTCTGCTCTTAAATTTCCAAGGTCATATTATGCACTACTTCAGAGGGAGAAAATAAGGGGGGTAAGCAGTTGGAATTCAATTACCTTTTTGAATAGATACAATTTCTCAAACCTACATAGTTAGTACTTTCCTAAAATCTATTTATAAACCAAGTTTATAAAATAATTGAGAACCAGAATAATCATATATTCAAAATCAAAACCATAACCACATCATTGTATATATCTTAAATCAACCAACATATATGAATGAGCTCTCATCCTCTTATCATGGCCTTGTAATACATCTTTACCAAAAGTACCTAACATTTTAACACTACCTGGAGGTGTGTCAGCAAAAATCTGTGCAAGAGCTTAGGTCTCTCACCTAGCATTGCGGCAACTCACCAGTAATCTAAACTACTGCAATGCAATAATGGAACTCAAGTGTATGATCTTATGGTATACACAGCATGTAATAGTTCACAATAATCATGCATCTAAGAATTAATCAAATCGTACTTTAAAATCCCGCTTTGTATTATTCTAGGATTTATTATAACATGGGCAACATATCGTTATATTACTCCATAATTACAATTTAAAATATGTAAAATATTACACAATCCAATACCAGTGTAATCCAATATATTTCAACAATTTATTTAACCATTATAAAATTCACGATTTTTCATAAATCAACTATAATACAATAATAAATCAAAACAAGTATTAAAACTAAGCAATTAAATCTCTACCTCAAGATGATAGCTATACAAAGCTAACAACGCTCGGAGAAATTCCTCGTAAATCACTTGGCTACATAGGAAGTCGTTTCAGGAATGAATCCCGTAAACTCACTTTGAGAAGTGACTTTTTCAAACTTTACCATTACATTCTTAGTGTCCAAAATAACTAGGCATATAAATAATTTGTCAAATTTGGATCCCGTCCCGTGGCACACAAAAAGGCACTATTCACGAGCCTCGTACCTCAATTTTCATACTCTTTGAAACATAATGATATTTTATATCAAAGTTCGTCTCTCGACCTCACTAAGTCCAAATTTGAAATCAGAATTCAGTTTCAAGGTCTGAAGCCTTAAATAGGGTTCAATTCCGAGATTTACAAAATGTTTCTTTTTGGAATTTATTTGAAAAATATCAGCTTTTTCAATTCGAAAATTAAAACATTTTCGAATATCATTTCAAAACCTAAAAACTGTAATTATCTATAATTTTCCATCTTCTATAAGGTCATATATTTATTTCGGGCAAAATAATCATCTAATAAAATAATTATAAAAATGCCATAAAACTATTTGGAAAATAGCCAAATCAAAGAAATTCTTATCAACGACGAGTTGACAGCCAAAATCGGTCGAAAACTAGAGGCGACGACAAGACGATACTATACATGCTGGCGGTGGCATGAAAAGACATTGGACTACGGCTTAGCAGTCGAAAAACCAAACAATGGGCGTTGTTTTCGAAGGTTTCGATTTCTAGCTTCCGACAGCGGTTCACAGTGGGGGTTGGCTCCATCGCTTTGTCGGCCACCTCTAGGGCGGTGGTACAATTCTTCGTGAATAGTAGTTGACAAGAGAAAATTTTAAAGGCTTAGGGGCTTGTGCTTGAGAAGGAGAAAGAGTGAAGGGATTTAAGTGTAATTTTTGAAACTATAGCACACGTGTCTGCTCCAGTATGTGTGGGCATTATTTCCCATAATTGCACTTTGGCCCTAATTTTAAAAAGATTCTTTCAATTTCACCCCCACTTATTTACACTTTAGCCCTTGTTTTCGAATTTCTTTTACACTTAAGACCCAATGAACCTAGGCTTGATTATATCCATTTTCATTTCAGATATTTTTGATTAAATATTTGAAAATTCAAATTTACTAAATTGCCCTTTTCTTAAAATTTACTCTTATACCCTTAAATAAATTTGGTTTTTACACTTATAGTCCAAAATGATTTTTTTTTTTTTTTATTAAACATAATGGTAATTAACTCGTGCGTTTCGCCTTAACCAATAATATTGTTGTAATTTTCCTTTCATATAAGTCATAAGCTTGTCATAAAAATAAAGTGATAAATAGCAAATGAAAGTAAAGATTATAGAATAATTCAACCCACAATAAAATTTTCTACAGGGTATCCTTTTTATTTTAGGGGAAAATTGAGATTGACCAGAAACAAAACATGCAGATCAAGCTGCAACAATAGGAGTACAGGACAAATTTGGCTTTTCCAAACAAAATTGTAAGCAAAACAATTATTTTCTGAAATAGATATTGCGCTAGTACGAGTTTTTAAACGAATGAATTTAGCTGAAAAGGACCTGTGTATGATAATAATATTTCAAATAGGACAATTGGCCAAGCACATCAAAATCCCCTACAACGGCCTTTGTTCCATGAACTCGCACTCCTATCACTTCGCATTTGATTCAAATTAACTACAAGAGAATAACTAAATTTGACTCAAAATTAATATGTCTATATTCAATCAATTATATGATATGGCACGCATGCATGCATATATAACTCCAAAGTACATAACCCATAGCGAAGTTAAAACACCCAAATAAATTAAGCTCCTAATTAACTGTACTTTAAAGCCAGTAATTAGTCAGTAGTATTTTTTCCAATATGTCTTATTTTGATTAATTAAATTACGAATATTCTGGAGAGAAATGTACAATCTACGCGCTAAATTAAATTCAGTAATGGACCAACACTGAAATTGACCCAACTATATGCAATGAGAAAATAAGCATAATAATTAATGGCATTTCCGTACATTTGAATGGTAATTCTGGTATCCACAGGTCCGTATCAAAATGGACGATTATAGCCGCAAATAAGAATGATGCATGGTCCTTTCCCACAAACCCTTGTTTTTCAACGAACGACGTTAACCTATGCATGCATGGCCGTACGTCGTTTAGCTTTGTGCCCACATAACAGGGGTTCTAAACTCATTTTCAATGTGTTTAATGCCTTGGCCTTTCTGTTGTAATATTGTTCTCTTTTAATGACCTTGGACCGATTTCCTGTCTTTCCATTATTCTATATCTTTGATTGTAGCATTACGTAGTTTCGTGTACGAAATGTATTTTAATCTTATGTGCTTAATTTCTTTTCAGTTTGCAATCATTGGGTTTTTTTCCCCTTTTTTTTTTGGGTCTCCTTAGTGTTATTTCATTTTTTGTATTATTTTGGTATCATTGTTGTTGTCAGGTCCTTAATTCGTGTTTACTTAGGGAATTGTTTTCTTCTGCCTAATGCATTGATCATATTACATATTATAAGATTCAGTACGTAATAGGATTTTGTGAAGAACGTCTTATATATTCTCCGTTTTCTTCTCAAAATTTTCTCTTGTATAGCTAGAGAATTTAGGAAGTCATCTTAAACTATAGGATTCTATACAATTGGAAAGTTTTAGCTAGTAGCATTATTTACTTACTCTTCTAATTATTTCTCATTAATTACTGCACTCACCAACTCGTATCTATCAATTACTACAAATTATTGAGATATTTTCACAAGTCCAAAAACACTCCAAAAGCATAGAATTAATCAACTAAATAAACATTTTCAAAAAAAAAAATAACTAAACAAACATATGGCCCAATAAGTCACAATTTAATTAAGTTTAACATACACTAAATATATATATATAGTTCCCAATTCAATAGGTCTTTTTTTTCACCGTATTTATATATATATATACACGAACATTAATACAATGACAAATCCAACTACAAAAAAAAATACTAATAAATCGTAGCAGTTATAATTTTACCAATGATCTGCTTATTCAACTTTAAGAAAAATATATATATTTCAGTCATGAATTTTGTAAACTGAACGTGTAAATTGGTTTTTTATCACACTTAATAGATCAGTACAAATTAGTAGAATTAGTTATGACTTTGGTTGTCAACCTTGTTAGTAGTGTAGTACTTGCGCCTTGTGTGAAACTAGAAACACAATAATCAAATACAAAATCTGTTAGAAATAAACTTCTTTATGACCCATTGGGCTATAGTTTAGTTATTTTGGCTTATGTTGTGAATTGGCCTTATTTTGGTATATGTGTGTGTGTCTAATAGCTTATAGTTTAATATCCAAGTTTTTAGAGTATTCTTGTATTTATTAGATTATTCTTGTATTTGCTAGATTATATAATTAATTAGGTAGTTAGAGGTTACATAAAGTATCTAGAATCATCCTTGGAGTAGTATAAATAGAATGTTCCTCCCCCCATTTTGCATCAAGTAAAAGAGAAATAATTCAAGTAGTTTTACAAGTTCTTCTCTTCTACCAAAATTCTCTCTAGTTTCTTCCTTAGCCATTATAGCCTTAAAAATCTCTTATTTCTAACAAAGTGGTATCATAGCGAGATTGTGAATTCTCATAAAATTCTAAGTATGCTCCGTAATTGTAGCTTTGACTAATCTTCCACATCAGCAAAGAATTATTGAATTTGAGAGTATTATCTATTTATTCTAAACATACTACTATTATATATCAAATCGAAGAGTTCGACGAGACGAAAACATTACCGTAAAAATCAGCTCAATCGGAGTTCAAATGAGTCTGAACAAGTTATCTGAAATTTGCTGTCATACTGAGTCAACTCACTGAGTTAAACCGAGTCAGAGCTATTTGACCAAGCCGTCATAGCCATTGACTAAGCCGTCAGAGTTATTGGACCGTACTATTGACTACATCGTCGGTGCTATTGACTATATCGTTGACTGTTAACCAGCATTGACCGTTGACTGAGTGTGTCTTTGGCCATTGACTTGCATAAGACCTAACGATAAAAGTGAGAAGTTTATCTTCATTAGTTACGACTTTAACTCAAAATGCTACAAGCTCTATAATCCAAGCAATGGCAAGATTATTATTAGTCGCAATATGGAGTTTGACGAAGAGAGCACCTGAGAATAGCACACATAAGAGGGAAATTATGACTTTTTACCATACATTGAAGAAGAAAGTGAGCAACGAATAATGGAGCACAAAAGAGAAGAACTGCAAGAGCCTGTTACCCCCACCCACTGCACCCATAGCAAGCACTCATCAAGAAACAACACTAAAATCATCTTCAAGCTGTAGTTCAAGTGAAAGGATACCAAGAGTAAGGAGCTTACAAGAGATATATGAGGTGACTGAGAATCAAAATGACTTGACTCTCTTTTTCCTCCTTGCTGATTGTGAATCATTAAACTTTGATGAAGTTACACAAAGTAAAGAATGGCGAGATGTGATGGATGAAGAAATAAAGGCGATCACAAAGAATGATACATAGGAGCTTGCTACACTTCCAAAAGAGCACAAAGCAATCAGCGTGAAATAAGTTTACAAGGCTAAAAAGAATGATAAAGGAGAAGTGGAGAGATATAAGGCAAGATTGGTCGCGAAGGGATACAGTCAAAGACCTGGCATAGACTATGATGAGGTATTTGCTCTTATTATCCATCTAGAAACGGTACGATTGATCATCTCACTGGCTGCTCAAAATAAATAGAAAATTCATCAAATGGAAGTCAAGTCTGCTTTCTTAAATTGAGTCCTTGAAGAGAAAGTCTATATAGAGCAACCATCTAGATATGAGATTAAGAGACAAGAAAATAAAGTTCTACAGTTGAAGAAAGTCCTTTACGGGTTAAAGCAAGTTCCAAGAGCATGGAATAGCTACATCGACAAGTACTTCCAAGATAACAACTTCATTAAATGTCCTTATGAGCATAAGTTGTATATCAAAGTAAAAGATGGAGATATCTTGATCGTGTGTCTCTATGTCGATGATCTGATCTTCCTTGGGAGTAATCCATCCATGTTCGAAGAGTTTAAGAAGGCAATGACAAAGGAGTTTGAGATAACTGACATTAGACTCACGTGTTACTATCTTGGCATAGAAGTGAAGCAAGAAGAAGACAGAATTTTCATTTCATAAGAAGGCTATGCCAAGGAGATCATCAAGAAGTTCAAGATGACTGATTGCAAGGCTATCAATACACCGATCGAATGTGGAGTCAAGCTATCAACGCATGATGAAGGAGAAAAAGTGGATCTAATACTCTACAAGAGCTTAGTTGGAAGTTTGCACTACCTGACTTGCACAAGACTTAACATTCTCTATATCGTAGGCCTGGTTAGCCGTTACATGGAATTTCCAACAACCATTCACTTAAAAGTCGCCAAGAGAATCTTTTGATATATTAAAAGTACAACTAACTTTGGCTTACGACATTCTTCATCCAATGACTATAATCTTGTGGGTTATAGTGATAGTAATTGGAGTGGAGACTTAGATTATCAAAAGAGTACAAGTGCCTTTACATTCTTCATGGGAGACACTGCTTTCACATGGATGTCTAAGAAGCAACCAATTGTCACACTCTCAAGCTGTGAAGCAGGGTATGTTGCAGTTACATCATGTATTTGTCATGCGATTTAACTAAGAAACTTGTTGAAGAAACTATGTATTCTGTAGAATGAACCCACTGAAATCTATATTAACAATAAATCAGCAATTGCTTTGACAAAGAATCCTATTTTCTATGATAGAAGCAAGCACATCAATACTCACTACCATTATTTAAGAGAATCTATTGTAAGAAATGATGTGTAATTGAAGTATGTGAAGACTTAAGACTAAGTGGCAGATATTTTCATCAAACCACTCAAGCATGAAGATTTTCTTAAGTTAAGAAATTTACTAGATGTCATAAATCAAGTTTAAGGGGGGTGTTAGAAATAAACTTCTTTGTAACCCATTGGGCCATAGTTTAGTTATATGGGCTTGTGTTGTAAGTCGGGCTTATTTTGGTATATGTGTGTGTATCTAATATCCCATAGTTTAATATCCAAGTTTCTAGAGTATTCTTGTATTTGCTAGATTACTCTTGTATTTGCTAGATTGTATAATTAATTAAGTGATTGGAGGTTACATGGAGCATCTAGAATCATCCTTGGAGTAGTATAAATAGAGTGCTACTCCCCTCATTTTGTATCAAACAAAAGAGAAATAATTCAAGTAGTAATATAAGTTCTTCTCTTTTACCAAAATTCTTTTTAGTTTCTTTCTTAGTCTTTCTAGTCTTAAAAATCTCCTATTTCTAACAAAATCAACTCTAGCTCTTTCATCTATTGATACTTCTACCTTATGTACGGCTAATCATGCGTACTTGTGACAATATAAATATAACTCAACAATGATGATATATTGATAACAACCATATATATATATCTATATACATATATATATACATCTATATACATATATATGTATATATATATATATATAAGTTGCCAATCCAATAGGTATTTTTTTTTTTACCTATAGGTAGGTATTTTTTTTTCAGCCGTTGGATCACCATCTAATGGTGATCCAATGGCTATAATTGTAAAAGCCCGGAATTTTCAAGGGTAATTTAGACATTTTACTAATTTTCCAGATAAAATATTATGGGGATTAATTTGCAAAAGTTTTGTATAGAGGGACTAAATT
>JXTB01000388.1:160380-176083 GCA_002914805.1 Parasponia andersonii
TGATCCTTCTTTCACACTCTTGGGCACATGTTTTATTTGATACTGGTGCATCCCATTCATTCATATCCTTATTGTTTGCTCAACTGTTGGGGTTGGAATTTTCTAATTTGGATTATGTATTGTTGTTGGGTACACCTTTAGGAGGAATAGCCGATGTGTCTAGTGTGTGTAAGTCTTATCGGGTTGTGATTGGCGATAGGAAGCTTATTGCTAATTTGATTGTGTTGCCAATGGGACAGTATGACGTGATACTCGGTATGGATTGGTTGTCGAAGTATCAAGCCGTTATGGACTGTCATAAGAAGCGGGTGACTCTTTTTCCTAGTGATAGATATCCTATTGTCTATCAGGCTGGGATCAGTCCATTGAAGCGTAGTCCTGTTCTAAAAACGTGCATGGGTGGAAGGAAGAAACTTGAGTGTTATAGGAACTTGTTTGCCATGAATGGTAAGGTGAGGACAGATGATCAAAACCTATGGATTCCGGTGGTGTGTGAGTATTCGGAAGTGTTTCCTAAAGACTTACTGGGATTACCACCTGATAGGGAGATCGAGTTCTGTATTGAACTAGTTCCTGGGGCTCAGCCAGTTTCTATTCTAGCCTATCACATGGCACCTGCTGAGATAGAAGAATTAAGAGAACAATTGGACGATCTGCTTTCCAAGGTTTTATTCACAGTAGCACTTCTCCTTGGGGTGCTTCTGTTTTGTTTGCGAAAAAAGCTGATGGTTCGTTGAGACTTTGTGTGGATTATCGAAAGTTGAACCAGTTGACAGTGAAGAACAAGTATCCTTTGCCAAGGATAGATGAGTTGTTTGATCAACACGGTGGTTCAAGATTCTTCTCTAAGATCGATTTAAGATCCGGTTATCATCAGTTGAAGATAAAGGAGGATGATATACCGAAGACAGCATTCAGAACCCGATATGATCACTTTGAGTTTCTGGTGATGCCATTTGGTTTAACGAATGCACCCGCAGCCTTTATGGATCTCATAAACCGGATTTTTAGGCCGTTTTTGGATCGTTTTGTGGCTATGTTCATCGATGATATCCTGGTGTATTCCAAGACTCAAGAAGAGCATACCGAACATCTGGGGATAGTACTCAAAACCTTGAGAGATCATCAGTTGTACGCCAAGAAATCGAAGTGTGACTTTTGGATGGCAGAAGTGAAGTTCTTAGGCCATGTGATTTCTCACGGAGGTATTTCAGTCGATCCCGCTAAGATCGAAGCTATCCTGGAATAGGAAAGACCGAGAAATGTGACGGAGGTACGTAGTTTCCTTGGATTAGCAAGCTACTACCGTCGTTTTGTGCAAAATTTCTCGAGAATTGCTTTGCCTTTGACGAAGTTGACCAGGAAGGACGTCAAGTTTGTTTAGGATCACAAGAGTGAAGAAGCTTTCGTCAGATTGAAGTAGAGTTTAACCACTGCACCTATTCTTACTGTTCCTGACAATAATGAACCTTATGTGGTGTATACCGATGCTTCAAATGCGGGTTTGGGATGTGTCTTGATGCAGAATGGTCGAGTAGTGGCTTATGCTTCTCGTCAGTTGAAGCCACATGAAAGGAACTATCCCACCCATGATCTAGAACTTGCAGCAGTGATCTTTACCTTGAAGATTTGGTGATGTTACTTGTATGGTGTGAAGTTCGACATATTCTCCGATCATAAGAGTTTGAAGTATCTCTTTACCCAGAAGGATTTGAACTTGAGATAGCGAAGATGGGTTAAGTATATGGAGGATTATGACTTTGACCTATAGTACCATCCTGGTAAGGCCAATGTTGTAACTGATGCACTGAGTAGGAAGCCTCGTGGTACACTAGCTGTACTGGTGTATGAAGATTAGAAAAACTCAGTTGCGATTAGTGATTACAACTTGCAGTACTTCGAGAATGAAGATGTTGCTTACCTGAGTAACATTGTGATTTCACCATCTCTTCTCCAGACTGTCTAGCAGAGTCAGTGGCAAGACAGAGAGTTGAGGACAACCTGGAACCGACTTCAAAATGGTGAACAGTTAGATGGTTGGAGCACTAACAGAGAAGGGTTCTTGCTTTTCAATGGGAAGTTGGCTGTAGCTAATGACCCTAATCTTCGAGAAACCATTCTAACAGAGGCTCACAAATCAAGGTTTGCAGTACATCCAGATAGTACTAAGAATTACCGGGACTTGAAACGGCAGTATTGGTGGAAAGCAATGAAGAAGGATGTAGCTACTTTTGTGGCTAAGTGTTTGATTTGTCAGCAAGTCAAGGCTGAACACCAGAGACCAGCTGGATTACTTTAGCCATTGCCAATTCCGGAGTGAAAGTGGGACAAGATCACGATGGACTTCATGACTAGTTTGCCAAAGACCTTGAAGAAGAACGATGTAGTTTGGGTGATAGTCGATCGGTTAACGAAGAGTGCTCACTTTATACCGATCTTGATGGACTACTCTCTTACTAAGCTCAATAGACTGTCTGTGGAGAACATCATACGCTTGCATGGTGTGCCTTCAAGCATAGTATCTGATAGAGATCCAAGGTTTACTTCTAAGTTTTGGAGAGCCTTGCAGAAAGCGTTTGGTACGCAGTTGGATATCAGTATAGCTCACCATCCTGAGATAGATGGTCAGTCTGAAAGGACCATTCAGATTCTTGAGGACATGCTACGTTGTTGCATACTGGATTTTGGTGGGAACTGGGATGATCATCTTCCTTTGGTGGAATTTGCTTATAATAACAGTTACCAGACCAGTGTGGGTATGGCTCCATATGAAGTGTTATATAAGAGGCCGTGTAGGTCGCCTTTGTGTTGGGCAGAACCAGAAGAGCATGTTACTCTCGGACCTGAACTGATTGAGGAGACTACTGAGAAGGTCAAGGATATCCAAGAGAGACTCAAAGAGATTCAGAGTCGCCAGAAGAGTTATACTGACCCGAAGAGGCATGAGGTAGAGTTCGATACTGGTGATTCTGTATTCTTGAAAGTGACTCCAAGGCGAGGTGTTACAAGATTTGGAGTTAAAGGTAAGCTTACTCCGAGGTATATTAGTCCCTTTGAGATCACAGAAAAAATTGGACCAGTGGCTTATCGCTTGAATCTACCTGCACAGTTGGGTCACGTGCATAATGTATTTCATGTGTCGATGTTGAAGAAGAACACGCTGGACCCATCTCATGTTGTTCAGTACGTGCATGTACCAATCCAAGAGGATGTGTCCTATGAAGAGTAACTTGTTCGCTTGTTGGCTAGGGAGTTGAAGGTGCTTCATAACAGAGAGATACCACTTGTCAAGGTGCTTTGGGAACATCACAAAGAGGACGAGGCTACTTGGGAACTCGAGACAGAGATGTACGAGAAGTACCCTCATTTGTTTAACTTTCAGTTAGAAGTTGTATTGTGATGTAAAACCTTGACTTGTATTTTGAATTTCGGGACGAAATTCTTATAAGGAGGGGAGAATGTAAAAACTCGAAATTTTCGAGGGTAATTTGGATATTTTACTAATTTTCCGGATAAAATATTGTAGGGACTAATTTGCAAAAATTTTGTATAGATGGACTAAATTACAAATTTTGGGGGACTAAATTGATAGAGATTTGAAATTTTGGAGACTTATGTGCAATTTCTGAAAAATTACACAGCCCTATAAGGGTGGGCCACGTGGCCCTGCTCAGCCAATCCCCTCTCTCTTCTCTCTCCTCCCTCCCCCGAATTCTCTCTTTCTCTCTCCTTTCTTCTCCCTCTCGGCCGTGCCTCCGCAGAACCGCTGCCAGCCACCGTCCGGGCCACCCACCGACCGGCGTCGACTTCCCGTGTCGCGCCGAAGCTCCGCCACTTGTCACCGCTGGTCGCAACAGCCTGGTTCGCCGGGAAAAGCCATAAAAGCTGTTTTGACCCATTTCGGTTTTTCCGTCACCAGCGACAATTCCGGCCACCTTTCGGCCTCAAACCGGTCCCGTTGGATTCGTATCGTCACAAGGATCATCAAGATATATATATCTTAACTCCATTTTGCCCGGATTGAAAGTTGCCATTTTTGGTCATTTCGAGTTTATGGTTGTTGTTCTCAATCCGACCGTTGGATTGTATTTTTAACTGCATTTTTGGAATATACTTGGAAAATGGAGAAGTTTGATATATATATATATATATATTGTGTAGTTTGGTGATCGGCACAAAAATCGAGATCGGACGGTCAAGATTTTTGTCTCGTTTTGCGTGCCACCGGTCCGGTATGGACCCGGATCCAAATTGGACAAGTTATATGTCTAACCTAGCTATTTTGGTTGCTAGGAATTCAGTGAAGAGATCCGTTTGTGGAATTGAAGCTCCGATGAGAAAGTTGGTTTTTTGCTCGAGGACGATCGAGGCCTTGGAATTGGTTCCCGACCCTCCGGGCGATCGTCAACGACACCTTAAGGACTCAATAGCATGGTGTCGCTATTCTGTTGAGGTAGGGGTTTAGTTACCTTCGTTTTATACCGTTTTGAGTTAAAACTTATTTTCTGCAACATATGAGAACAAGTGTGTTTTTAATGATTTGAATTATATGTAATGGAATCTGGTTATACGATATATACTGTACTGCTCTGGGAATTTGCTGTGTACAGATTATTTTGGGTATATCAAAAATAGGGCCGTTATGCTGCCCGTTTTTCTATAAAACCCTATTATGCATGTTTTACTGAAAAACCAGAGTACAGTAGTTTTTACACTTTAGTTATGTATTGCACGTGTCATAGGATCATACATGAGCACCGTGTTAGCATCGTGAGTTTTACAGTGTGGCACTGCGTGCCCCACCATCGGTGAAAGTCCGTAAACTCGCGCGAAGTCTTATTACTTNTAAACTCGCGCGAGGTCTTATTACTTCTGATTACCTCCCCATTTGGCAGGTGTAGGCAATTCGGTTGCCCCTCCAGGTTTGGTAGGCGACACATAGGTGTCCCTCCCGGTATGGGCTTAGGTATCAGGCAAGCTGTTAGGTACACTTAGTGCCATCATCCTGGGTTTCCACAGATGAGAAGATGTGAGCTCATGGGTATGGGTTGATTTGTGTCATGTGCATATAGAGCGATGGTTTTGATTACACTGTTATATATATATTGGCTCTCGGTTTGGATAATATATATATATATATATACGTGTGTGTATGTTTTGGATTTAAACTAACCACACAGGAGAATCCCATCACTGAACTGTTTTTCCCCGAGGTAACTATTTTTCTACTGGGCATTGTATGCTCACCCCCTACCTTCCTCCTCAAGTGGTGTCCAGTGCGATCTTAGTGATCAAGAGGAGTAAGAGGTCATCCTGATTGCAGTTCGCCTCTTGGTAATGCTAGGAGTTTGTTGTCGTAGTCTTTGGACTATTTGAAATTTGTGTTAGCATTAAACCAAGATTACTGTTTTCTATTTGTCTGCAAACTTATGTATGCCATTCTGGTACTGGACTTATGTTATGGATGATGATGATGCTGGGTTGTGTATTAAATTTCATGTTTTCAAGTAACTGTTCAATTTATGTTTGGTGGTGTATACGAACTGTGGGAGTGGTTCACGAGATGGAATTCCAATTATTTTTATTTAAATGGACCCTTTTTATAAAAACTAGAACTTTTGACACTTTTCAAATAAATTAAGGAATTTCCCACCTTTGTGAAATTCCCTTTCTGCCACTAGCCTGGGTTTTGGGTCGTGACAAAAATTTTTGGTATCAGAGCTTAAAGTTCAATAGCTCAGACGTATCACCATTAAACTAAATTGAAGTTGATTTTTATGACAAGCATTCATCATTATCGCACTAACAGTTTGGCATATTTTTTCAGACTTTAAGAATGCCTCCTAGAAGAGTTCCGAGGCACCAGCCGGATGCCGAACCTCCTCGTCCGAATTTCACTCATCTGATCGAAGCAATGCAATAGGCATTTGTCCAGATGAGCAATCCTGACTATCAGCCTCCAGCTCTGAGGGAACGTCAGTTGGATCAGGCTGATCACCTTCAACGGTTCATACGTCTCCAGCCAGGGCACTTTGATGGTAGACCAGAAGCCCTCACGGCAATTGCTTGGTTGCATGAGATGGAGAGGTACTTTCGAGCCCTTGGTACTCCGGTTGAGTTTTGGGCTGTGTTTGCTGTTACCCGTTTGACAGGGAGCGCCATTCGTTGGTGGGAAATAGTGGAACAGATGCAAGATGTAGTGGGCTTAACTTGGGAAGACTTTGGACGGATTTTCAAGGCCCAGTATGCCAATGAGGATCAACAGGATGAAGTTATGAACCGATTTGAGACATTGACCCAAGGTAACAGAACGGTGAATGAATACCTGATAGAGTTCACTGAGTTGGCAAGTATTGCTCTAGGACCAGGTACGAGTGAGAAGTACCGAGTCGCTAAGTTCAGGAGTCGTCTAAATCGGAATATCTTCCAGGATTGGTACTCAGACTTTCCACACTCTTCCTGAGATTGCAGTGGCTGCCCAGCGGGCAGAGGCCATCGAAGAAAGTTTGGATTCCAGGAGGAACCAACGGAGAGGAAATGACAGGAAAGCCACCAGAAGAAACCAGGAGCAGTGGTCAGCCCAGGGTACTNGGTGTCCAGTGCGATCTTGGTGATCAAGAGGAGTAAGAGGTCATCCTGATTGCAGTTCGCCTCTTGGTAATGTTAGGAGTTTGTTGTCGTAGTCTTTGGACTATTTGAATTTTGTGTTAGCATTAAACCAAGATTACTGCTTTCTATTTGTCTGCAAACTTATGTATGTCATTCTGGTACTGGACTTATGTTATGGATGATGATGATGCTGGGTTGTGTATTAAATTTCATATTTTCAAGTAACTGTTCAATTTATGTTTGGTGGTGTATACAAATTGTAGGAGTGGTTCACGGGATGGAATTCCGATTATTTTTATTTAAATGGACCGTTTTTATAAAAACTAGAATTTTTGACACTTTTCAAATAAATTAAGGAATTTCCCACCTTTATGAAATTCCCCTTCTGCCACTAGCCCGAATTTTAGGTCGTGACAATAATGAATTACATGAAAAGACGTGCATCATTAATGCTCTTTCTCTCTCTTACTTTTTACAATAAAAAAATGTACATGCTAAATTTGATTGGCCAAATTTATATCTATACATAGGTAAAAAAAAAAATATCTACTGGATTAGTGCCCATATATATATATATATATATATATATATATATATATTTCTAGTTCTAGTTTTGTAAGCTTTTTGCTCGATATATGTAGGAAATTCTTCCTCGGTTGTTACGTACGTAGCTTTAACTTTTTTCTTTAATTCCACTTCTTTCAGATCTATATTCATTTTAATTTTTTTTCAATAATTCCAGTTGTTTGCTCTTGGCTCCTATTAAGAAAACGTATAAACTCTTCAACCTTATATGTCAAATACTTAATTTCATACTATTAAGGACATAGAGAAGTTACAGGAAACTAAATCAAAATGTTATCGTCCAGAGAGCAAAAAACAAAATCCTTGTATTTCGCCAGCTCACATCAAATTAAATTGCTTTGCTAATCTATGAAACACATTACTAATTAACTAACCAAAAATTACTGATTCATCTTCTCTATATAATGCCAAACCAATAGAAATATTTGGAGACATATGATAGCTAGCTAGGCACAATAGTTACTAATGTAATTGAAAGCCTTCATTTAGATCAGTCGCACATGGAATCTAATTACTTTTTCTCCTCATTATTATAAGGTCTTATTTTAAATTGCTCTTACGAAAGAAAAAAAATGATCAATTAAGACATTAATAGAAAGATAGTCAGGTGAGAGTCTACAAATTCGTATTCTTTTTAATAGTAATCTTGAATGATTTTCATTTAAGACTTTTTAATTTATACTCTTAATTATTGACGTGGTCCCAACTGATAGAATTGAAGCTCTAGTTGAATGATTTCCACCTTTAATTTCGTGTACGTACGCAAAATTGAATTCTCCAATTAATCATGGTGAAGAATAATCCTCCAAATCTTTCATACAGAAAATGAATTTCTGATAGAGATTTCTCATCTAATTACTTATATTGGACCACTAAATCGCCAACTGGATCTCGACAACCTACATTGTCAAACGTGTCTTTTGTGTACATACAAAAGTTTTATCATACATTTCTAATTAATCATAACTGTGTAATTGGTCTCATCCTATAAATATAAGTAGCTTCTAAGCGAACTCTCATTCCTCATTATCAACACAGACAAACACACAAAAATCTTAATTGCCTACATCGATCTCAACCTCTAGAAAGCGAGCTAGCTGGCTAAAAGAGATGGAGAAGCTTGTTCTAAACAAATTAATCTTGCCTTTCTGCTGCTTCATTTTGCTCGTTCAGCATTTGAGCCCGGCAACATCTCAAGAAGTTGGTACGTAACGGTTCAATGTTTCTTCAGAATGGATTCATATAAAAAAGAAATACATTTAAGTTAAAAATTTACTGATCAAATTTGAAAATACACTGATTATAGGGAGAAGTAAAGGAAGAATTCTGTATATGTAGATTAATAGTTCCTTTTCTTTGTTTTCTAGGTGAAATTATTCTTTTTTACATTTGAGTTTTTTTGGTTGGTCTTAACATTAATGTAAAAGATGTAATTTCTTGTTCTCATCTTTGTATATATTCATGACACATCAAATGTTTGCAGAAGATACGAGGGAGTTCAATTATGAAGTATGGAGCGTGAGAGGACCCACCCGATGGGGAGCGATTAGACCCGAATGGAGAACCTGCAGCAATGGGACACTGCAGTCTCCGATCGAGCTTTTAGATCAGAGGGTTAGACTTGTCTCAAATTTAGGGAGACTTAGGAGGAGTTACAGACCTGCCAACGCCACTCTTAGGAATAGAGGTCATGATATGATGGTAAGCATAATGAAAATAATTATCAAATATACCAATTATCTAGCTTAACTCTTTTATTAATTCAAATAAAAAAAATCCCTCAAAAAAAATTCTAATAAAAAAAAAAAGAAGAAGAACTAGGCTTTAATTCTATCAGGAGTAATATTCTAACTTTTTAAAGGCATGATCTGAAAAGTAGTAAATACATGGACTTAATTATAAGTATTGATTGTCTACATTATATCATTGGCCCAAAAGAATCATGTTTAGGGAGATCTTCTTCATCCTCGTTAGATATAAATTAATTTAGCATTTACTAAGGTTTAATTATGGTGGCCAACTGCCACGCATACGTATATAGTGGGACCCAATTCGTTTACATGATCATTTTCTACGTTGCAACGGCGTTGAAAACTATGCCACATTTATAAGAGATTTTCCACATGTTAAAGACATAATAAGTACTAGAGTTAGTTATAGAAGTTGAAATTGTAACTAATACTAGCCATTTCTCTTACAAGACTTTTACCAGTAAAGAGTTGGACTAGTATTGAAACTTAAGTTATTATATATGTGTCCCTTTTTAATAACAAAGACATAACCTAGCTAATTATATCTAGTAATTATTAGTAACTTTTTTCTTTCCCATGATTAATTGAATCAGCACTCTAAACCTTAAATGCCATACATCAAACATATATATATAATGGGCCATATTCCCAGTTATTCCTACTTTTTTCTTTCTTGTTTTTGACTATTAATCTTAAAACTTCTCTATAAAATTATATGGGGTGCAGTTGAAATGGACTTCAGACAGTGCTGGATTTGTTGAACTAAATGGAACTCGGTACTTCCTACGACAATGCCACTGGCACTCACCTTCTGAACACACCCTCAATGGCAAGAGGTTTGATCTTGAGTTTCACTTGGTTCATCAAAGCTTAAGAGGACAAATCCTCGTCGTTGGAATCATGTACCAGATTGGAGTCGCTGATTCATTCTTAACAACGGTATAATTAATTTAGAAAAATATCTTCTCTCTTTTGGTAATTAATTAATTATATTGAAAATCTCTTCTTCTTCGTCTAAATCTCATGTATGTACAAATGAATATCACTTTACACAAATTTAAAAACTAAGGGAAAAACTGTTTTTTGTTTTAAAAAATAGAAAATTGTTTTTTTAAGAACAATGTTGTTTTGTATTGTTCTCTGAGAATAATTTTTAAATATAAAATTAAAGGAAATAAAAAATTCCGAGAACAATAAAATATTGTTTTCAAAATATTTTCTTAACTTTTTCTTTTTCTAAAAAAATAAAATAATTCTTTCACATGATTTTTATATACACATTATTTCGTAACTTTCTTTCTTATCACTTTCTCTCTCTTCTTTTTATCTCCTCACTTTCTCTCTTCTCATTCTCTCTCATCATTTTCTCTTCTCTTATTTTATTCCATCACTTTCTCTCTCATCATTTTCTATCCATTCATTTTTTTAATCACATTATCTCTCCTCATTTTCTATTACCTTATTTTTTTATAACATTCTTTATCTTTTTTTATGTATTCTTATCACTTTCTTTCTCTTAGTATGTTTTTATTTGTTTCTCTTTCTTCTATCTTTCTCAATACTTTTTATTTCTTCATTCTTTTTTTATTACTTTTTCTCTCATTATTATCTTTTATTACTTTTTATCACTTTCTCTCTTTGTTATTTTACTTGAATTTATATCTCGTCACTGTCTTCTTGATTTTTTTTTCTCTAAATATTTTTTTGTAATAAAAATATGATTTTTTATATTCATATAATTTTTTTCCTAAAAATGTTTTGAAAAAAATATTTGCCAAATACCATTGTTTTCTACAAATATTATAAAACAGTTTTTGTTCCCGTTTCTGAAAATATAACTCTAAAAACAGAAAATAAAAGACAATGTCAAACAGCCCCTAACTATATAATTTCTTAATTTTAATATTCTGTTTTAAAATTCAAAAATTATGCGACACGATATAGAAATTTGGACATAGGACGTTGATTTCTATTTCTTTTTAATCAGTATCTTTTTTCTGATTTTTACATAATGCTTTATTTTTTTTTAGATGGAGAGTCATTTATTACATGCCATTTCCGACCGAACTTATCAAGAAAGGAATGTAGGCGTTGTTGATCCAAGCCATATAAAAATAGGTAGCCGAAGGTATTACAAATATATTGGCTCGCTTACAGTTCCGCCTTGCACTCAGAATGTTGTTTGGTTCGTTGTTAGAGAGGTAATATATATAATCCTTTTAATTTCCTTCGATTTAATTATATTTACCCTAACTTATAAATGTCGTAATCGCTGTTTTTGTTAAACGACCTGTCGTAATAAAATATTCAGGTTCGGACTGTCGCAAGAGGGCAAGTAAGCTTGCTTCATGTAGCTGTTAACGATGTAAGTTCAAAATTTTCTCTTAATATGTTCATGAATTTTATAGAAAACTAGCGTCACGAAATTCTTATGAATAGAGTTCTTGAATATGTATATTCACGCACTTAAAAAATTACAATTTTTCAAATTACTTTCGTCATTTTAGTTTTACATATAGTTAGATAGTAATATGATTTTCTGAAAATGGAAAATAAAAATCTAATCCAAATGAAATAGCAGGACCAATTAGCCTTAGCATTCTAACTAAGTTAGCACCCAACTGGCACAATTATCCCTGACCAATGAAAACCAAGAGTGGTTGAAATAATAGTGTGATAATTAAAAGGAAATAAACTTTATATAAATTTCAACTTTTTTAATCGAGGTTATATACATGATATGGATTGAATTAAATTTTGTGTAATTAAGTCCTTAGTTTGGAAAAATAAAATTAAAAAAAAAAAAACGACAGTCTAAAAAGTTTCGTACAATTATATTTCTAAGCATAGATTTGAATTTGAAATTTTGGCAGGGTTCGGATACCAATGCCAGACCGATACAGCAAATACACGGGCGCTCACTGGAACTATATACCTACGAGGAAGTAGAAAACAGACAGAACTAAACACATATATCTGCATTAGAGCCCATCTAGATTACCAACAATTTATATTGCATCATGCATTAAAACGGGAGGAATAAATACATCATATATATATATATATAGGCTAATAAAGTGATATCCGATATAATAACAGATGATCGTATATTTAATTTATATTTCTTTTACTTTCCAATGTCACATGCTGCCAGCATCTTATGTTTCCTTTTCTTATCCAACAGTTTGTGTATTAGCTTGGAGATCAGTTTATTGTATCACACGATTATTTATGAATCGCTGATACATTAATGTATTATCTGAGGAGCCTATCAATACATAAATATATATGTAAATATATGGGTTCTATCTTATGGCATTATCAATTTTGACCTATGTTAATGTTTACGGTGAGTTATGGATAAACGATAACTCATTTATAAAAATTAAGCTTTTCTTAATAAAAATATTGGCATCCATACTATAACTCAGTAACAATTGGATTGTGGTTGAAAAAACTAGATCCGAATTCAAAAAATCAAGTCTAAGATCAAAACAATTAAATTTGACGACGAAAACTCACCTTTGACTCCTAATTACTTTTAGGGTTTTCGAGAATTATAGAGATAATTAGAGTCGTAGATTATTTTTTTTATGACTCTTGAGATAGCTCACATTATAAGTTGGAATATATAATATGTATAATATTTTGGTTCTTATAAGATTTTTTTTAGACGATTTGTTTTAGTGCCACCCTCTCACCACCCCTCTTTCATAGAGACCTTTTCATAAAATTAAGTAAGTGGACATGAAGAGAATATGGTGCTCTTAATTTGAAAGAAAAATAGCTCTAGTAAATTCATGACTCCCCTTTTCTATGCATGTGTTTATTAAAATCTTCGGTACTTATGTTCCTATACATATTAATGTCCATTTCTACCGCAATCATTGAAAGCAGTAAACTCAAAGCTACAACTCAATCAGTAAATTAAAAGTTTTCATACACTATATAAAGCTTACAGTCTTGTAAGAGAAACGAATACTACTACACTAGTAAATGAAACGTCCCTATTCCATTTCAGAGGTATTATCTTTTGAAAATAAAAATGCCAACTACATAAACACGACAATTTTTTATCTCACATTCACCAAACCAAAGTATCAAAACTAAAAATAACCTTTCTCAAATTTCAAAGAGAATTTTTACATTTTTATCATCATACACTGAGCTTATTTTTTCATTTGTTAATTATTAGGATTCGATTTTATAGAAATTTGGATAAAAAGATTCTTATTTTTATCATATAAATTCTCAATCATAATTTACAAGAAATTAGCCTCGTGTGCAAGGAAAAAAAAAAATCTAAAATTGAATATATGTATAAAAGGTAACCAGTGATAACAATACACAACTAAATTTGAAATCTAAAGCTTACACAAATCCAGATAGTATATAGAAAACAAATCCAGGATAGCAAATCAAGAGGAGAACCCCAAAGCAAAAACAACCAAATTCACCAAATCAGAAAAGTCAAGTGAATGAACTTACCTCACCAAAAGTCCTACATGAAAATCCAAATCCAAAAATCACCCAATTGATTTTTGCCTGAAAATTTTAACTGATCCAGAAAAGAAATAAACAATTAGAAAAGTATATAAAAGAAAGAAAAAACAACAACTATTATCTAAATGGATTGCAAATATAACATTAAGTGTAGAGAAACATAAATGAATTATAAATGAAACACAAACCAATAACTAACAAAATATTCGTATCATAGGGCAAACAAAGCTATGTTAAGTTCTAGTATATAGAATCTAACTTAACATAAATGAATCCATTACTAATCTTAATAAAAAAATTCATAAATAAAAATATAAAATTCCCGATACAAATTTTTATCAAGATTAGGAGAAAGAGAAAAAACGAGAAAACTCTTTGTAAATATGAACTTTAAGCCTTAAATTCTTTAAAAATCTCTTTCAACTATTTTCGAGAAATCTCTAATTTCAAACTCTTTTCTCTTTAGTAACTTTTGTGTTTCACTCTAGTTTTTCTCCTCTAGCCTCCTCACTTTTGTGTTTCATTCTAGTTTTTCTTCTCAAGCCTCCTCATTCTTTGCCTCCTCAATCTTTAAGGTTTTTAACCATCAAAATCCCTCAAACATCACAGCCAAATCATGACAATTCGATCAAAATCAGATCAAGGGCTCAAAACGGTCCAAGGAGAAGCACAAGTCAACATTCTCAGCTCAGGGAGGTGTGACAGTGATGCATTACTTGTGCGGTCGTGCAGCCAGACAAACTGGGGTGTCGCATCCACGCCACTCCCTTGCACGGTCATGCAACTGGTGAAAATGATTGTGCATCTGCACATTTTTCTTTGGTTTCGAGGTTTGTTTGGACTCAACATTTCTCCCTTTTTGTGCCAATATATGTATTGATTACTATTTTCTTATTTTTTTATAACAAAACATAATTAAACTAACAAAAATACTTTAGAATTTACAATTATTTAAACTGAAAAATACTTAATTTATGAGTTAAATATTCACTCATCGTTAAGATACTAATTTGTGTAATTAAAAAATTAAATTAGTTATTGTAAAAAGGTCAAAAATCATGATTTTCGTATGTCCGATTTTGAGTCTATCTTTGTTATTAGAAGTTATGCTTTATATGAGAAGTCAAATTTTCACATTATACATTTTAACGACTATTTTGTTTGTTTAAAATCTTTCTTATAAAATTAGATGAGTTAATTTGATGACTAATTAATTGATTTTTAGTTGAAAAAAAAATAATATCCCTCATTAATAAAAGAATATTAAACACAAATATAAGTTCTAATATCAGTTAATAATTACTTTATTTAACTTTTTATTTAATAAAAAATAAAAAGTTGGAAAATTAAGAACAAAAGGTGTAAACACAAAATATTTTTTGATTATATATTATTGGCGATATTATTAGTTTACATATTTTTAATACATTAGCGAAGGACATTTGTATTTTTTAACTCTCATAGGGAACACATTTGTAAGAATTTTAAATATTAAGGTTCTAATTTGTATAATTAAAAAATTAGATTAGTTACTCTTAAGGGAGTGGTTGAAATGGCAAAATGCTCTATCTTGAGGCCTTCTCTCATTTTATGAGAGTGAGATCAAGGGTTCCACTCATCTTCGAGAGTCCAACCAAATAAGAATGGTTTTAAAAAGTAACCTATTACTGAAATCTAATCCGTCTTTTTGTTTACTAAAAAAAATGTTAGCTTGTATGGAAAAAGAAGTCAAAAATCATAATTTTTGTAAGTCATTGTTTCTTGCCAAATGAAGAAAAATCACATATTTTTATTGTACCAAATATTACCTTTCGTTTATGTTTTCACATCAATTCTATTGTGTCACGTATATAGTAAAATGATATAGTCCAAAAGAGATTCCTCTAAATGACCCTCTTAAATGACAACTATTTAGACCAATAAATGATTCAGAGTATTTGAAAAATCTAATTATAGCATTCTTCAAATACATTGATTTTTTTTTTGTTTTATTTAAATGGTCAGAATTTAAAGGTTAAAATCTCTTTTTTTTTTCTTTACCCTAATTTTGATTATATACGCGACTCTTATCATATTTAATAATACAACACAAATAAAATGTTATAATTGGTATTAGGAAAAAATATATGTATTTTTTTTTGTTGATATTATGTACTCTAACAAGAGATATTTCTTTAACGAAGTAGGTTAGCTCAAGTGAGAAGAGCACCCATTATTTAGGATCTTGGTCCTAGGTTCGAGTCACACTAGGAGTA
>JXTB01000388.1:176206-194230 GCA_002914805.1 Parasponia andersonii
TATATAACGGAAAATTCTAACTATTTTTTCAATTAAAATACACTTATTAAACGACATACATTTATTATTATTATTTTCAATCATAATAGTAGAGAAATAACGATCAACTGCTAAAAAAATATAAATAAAAAAAATACCTAAATAATGATCCACATATAATATAATAATTTTTTAGGACCAATAAATGGTACTGTTTATATGTCGTCTACCATCATGGGAAAGCTTTTGAAAATTTAGCCAACTCAAAAAAAAAAAAAAACATTTAATGTTAATGTCCAAAGCGAAAATAAATAAATAAATAAAACCTGACATAAATCAAACAAGGGAGCTCCAACGTTCCCTCGTTTTTTTCGTTCTCACTGAAAATTCCAGAAGAAGCCCTCAAATTCCTAGATTTTCCTCTGTAAATTTTCCGAGAAAATTGCCTCACTGTTCAGGTACGCTTAAGTTTTCTCGCATTTTGATTTTGTTCTTCCCAAATTTGACAAACATTTTAATCGGTTTTGTTGTTAAATTAGGGTTTTAGGTTGAATTCGATTTATTTATTTTTTTATTCAAATGCATGTGCTTGATTTCTTTCTCCGTTTCTTAAATTGTCGATTTAGGGTTTCTGGGGTTTGGTGTTTGATCTTTAATCGTAAGCATTTTGCGTAGTTCTGGTTATGAAAGCATGGGAAACGATGCTCGACCTAGTCGGAAAGATAAGGATGATGAAACCAGCAATTTAAAGGGTAAACAAAGCAGTGATAAAGGGTTAAGTACGTCAAGCTCTGCTACATCTGATACGTTTGGCTTAAGAAGGTCTTCTAGAGAGGCATTAGTGAAGAAGAACGCGGTTCCGGCCTCACCGACTGTCAGGAAGTCCGAGCGGATTGAGAAACGAGTGTCGATGACGCCGACGAATAAAGGGAAGTTGGATAAAGTGGGGAAGAAATCGACGCCGAGTCCTCTTAGGAGGTCTGATAGGGGAAAGAGCTCTTTTTCCCCTTCATCTGCATCCAAAAGGTCTGACAAGAGCTCAAGCTCGTTGTCTTTGAAAAGAAAAAAAGGTAAAAAAGAGAAGAGTGTAAAGCAACTAACCTTAGAAACTGAAGAAGTTGGTAAAAGCGAAACGCAGGCTCTGAAACATGATCGGGTGAAAAAGAAGAGGAAGAGGCTGAATGCTGCTTCCTACATGGGGTGGTTCAAGACACCAAAGTCAAAGAAGGTTAAAGCAGTAGGTAAGTTAAGTTTTCTCTTCCCTTTTGTTTTTATTATCTTTTAGTGTTTCTTTTGGCTCCATTTTCTCTTTTAAGACCAGAGTTTATGTTTCACAAGCATGCCCACATAATGGTTTTGTGGTTGTTAACTATGGCATTAGTAAATTTGAGCGGACGATTAAACGTTCTTTGGCACATACTGCAAAAACAATGCTGAATAATTTATCCTAAATTCCTGAATCCTAATTAGATGAAACAATAGAAGATCATGATGGTGGAAATGAGCCTTCCGGCTCAAGTACGAAGCCTGCTTGTGGGAAGGAAGCTCATGAGTTTGAAGATGGTGATCTCTTGGCAGCCTCTAGCACTGGCGAATCGGCAATGTTATTATCCAATGATGCTGTGACGGAAAAGATTGATGATGAACCTGACGCAAGAGAAGTAAATTGCTCTACAATGGAGAAGGCGAATGAACCAAATTTGATGGATTCGCCGTTCAATGAAACGACAATGGAGGACCAGAGAGGCATAGTAGACGATCAAGAAATCATGGACGTGGACTCTGTTGCCTTGGGTACAAGTGCAAGTAAAGAAGTGTGCGCCTCAATTGCTGATACGGCCTCTGTATTGCCATCCGACTGCATAAGAAGCAGTCCTGTTCAGAAATTTGACGCAAATCTTAAGAGACAAAGGTGCATATCCATGCATAAAGTCCTCAACACCCCCCCCCCCCCTCCCCTTTCCTTTCTCTAGTTTATAATTTTGGTAAATGCATTACAACATGAAGTTTGGGAGAGGATCGGTAGAACTTTTGAAGAAAAGAAAATGGATTTGGCTTTTCTATGGGTATGAATGAAACTTATAGCTTCTCTGTGGGCTTTAGTTTTATGCTCCGTTTGGAACCCAAATTTTGGAGGGGAAAAATTGCGAGGGAAAAGTAATGGAAAAAGAAAGAGGAAAATACTTTTCCCAAAAGTTTATAGAGCTTTTTTTTTTGACACTTTTGGTTATGCTAATTTATATGTCAAAGTTTTATATACTGAAAAATTGATATCAAATCAAACTCTCGCTTTTCTTGGCAAAAATTTCTATCATATTTTTGTTTCAGTGCAAACAAGAGAAAATGGAATCCTTTGGAATTTTTTTTTCTCTCCCTCCAAAAATACAAGTTCCAAACGGAGGCTTAGTGTTTGATTCTAAAGATTTTCCTCTTTGTAAAGTTTCCCTCTTTTTTTCTGAGGCACCTTATCCTTCTTTTGTTGTTATTTTTTCTTTATTCTAATAAATATTTCTGCCTTCTCCAATTTTTGTTATACATCTTGCATGGTAGAAGGGATACCCTGCAAGAGAGCTTTTGTTTAGATATGTTGGTCTTTATGGTTGGAAAGGATAAAGAGAGTTTTTGAAGACATAGAAAGGAATGTGGAGTCTTTTATGGATAGAGTCAAATTTTGTGTGGCTTTTTGGATTTATGACACACAAGATTTTAAGCACTAATTATTCTTCAGATCTGGTTAGGGAGTGGTGTACGTTGATGTAAGCTGCAAGATGATACCTTAATGTCTTTTACAATTTTCGTTTTCTCTCACTGCTTTAATATTATTATTATTTTTTTTATAGGCACTGCTTCAATATTATAAGTCCCTGTTTCTTACAAAAAGAAAAAATCTTGCAGGGTAAACCTTGACTCAAAAGGGGGCAGTTTTTCCTCTAACAATGCAAACTTGAATCAGGAATTGGCTGTAACTTCTTTAACTATGGTTGGTTTGTTTTTCTTTTTCAGTTGCTTATTTTCTTCATAACTGAGCTTGTTCCCAATTACAATTTGCATACCTATTCAGTTAGTATGTGTATCTCTTATCCATCATTATGTACGTACTTCCATGTTGATTTTTTTTTTCCCCATTTTTTTTACCTAGTTATTAAGTTTTATGTCCTTTCATATCTTTTGAGGAAATGTCAACCTTTTTGCTAAAACTGCAATGCAGTGACTTGTATTATCCCCAGTAATATGAGAAAGACACGGGTGATTTGAAAGCTTACTGAAGGTGCAAAAATCAAGAGTCGAGCTGATGTGATGTAGTTAGTTTTTGAAAAAATGTAGTTTGTTTCTTATAAAAAAATTTAGTTAGTTTCTGAAATTTGTTTACTTTAGTTGTTTAACAGGAAATATAAAAAATGGAGTGGAGCTGATGTGATCAATGATCATTTAGTTAGTCCTGAAAAAAAAATCAGGACTGGAGCTGATGTGATCAATGATCATGTAGTTAGTTTCTGAAATTTGTTTACATTAGTTGTTTTACAAGAAATATAATATTTGGATTACGGTGATTGGTTCTCCATAAGTGTTCTTGCATAATTGCATTGTAGGTTATAGGTTTATTGCCAATTGGATCACTGTCTTATAAAATTGGAGCTTTAGTTTTAGCACCCTGAGCTGGCAGTGAGTTTTGTCATGGCTGGCTTACTTTTCAGTACAAGGAAATCAGTACAGAACTATTGCTTTGTTTTGTGATAGGTGTTTTCTAAAGAATACATTAGATTTTAATTTAGATTGTGCTCTATAGACCATAGGTCTGTACCATTATAACTTTTGACTTGTATTATTATTGTCAATCTATCTCCTTCTGTTGTAGGTCGGTTTTTTTTTTTTTTGTATTTTTTTTAAATGAAAAATTTGTGTTGGTTGTTGTTTGATATGGGAGTAAAGAGTTATTTCTTATTTGAAAAAATAAAAAATAAGAAACGAATATAGCGGCCATGGATCTAAGTGCTTTCATATTTATATGTATTCACAGGTAGTTGTCCATTTATTGGATATGGATAGTTAACTTGTTTATGATTGTTTTTATTCCTTTATGGATTGAATTAGGATAGAGGGGAACACGATGCCAGTACTACCATGGGACTTGCTGAGAAGTGTGACAATCATATGCGGCAGAAGGAATCACCTAGAGATCTTGAGAAAAGTGGTCAACAAAATACATGTTTTACATGCAAGCTTGGTGGAAAGCTATTGTGAGTAACCTTTTTCTATTTGCATATGAATTCATTCAACTCTTTTTGGCAATGGCTGATTGGGAAGTTAGCAGTATATATATTAGTTCTTGCTATATATTTTGCTATATTTTCTAGTTGCTTTTGTTTGTTTTGCTCTGTCATTTATTTAGATCTGATAACTGGAGTCAATTTTAACATTAAACGTTTATATAATAATCTTAGAAGAATAAGAAGAACAACCTAACATTACTTATGTAAAGTGATTCTTTTGGATGCTCTAGCACATGGTATTGCACATAATACTGATATTAAGTTATGTATTGCCTTGGATAACGTAGATACTTTTTGTTCTTTGTCTTTGTTTTGTTTTGTTTTCCATTTTCCAGATGAGTTGCATTAAGTTGCAATAATATACTTATTTGGTTTATCGGAAAGTTATCTTCAAGGCCTCAACTTTGATGCTAGTGTCAATTTAGTTCCTTTTTCTAATTTTTTTTAGAAACAGGACTGATATTATTACTGATCTAATACTGGAATGACAAAAGGTTATAAAAAATGCCAAGGTATCATCTTAACACTTATAACCAAATACACCAATCACTCATTCCCCCCCCTCCCCCCCCCTTTCAAAAAAAAAGGAAAAAAAATGCAATTTTATTATCTTCAGTATCAAATGCCAAAAGCTCCACCCAACACTTGACTCTATCCTATAAAGAATCCACATTTCTTTTGTTTCTTCAAATACTCTTTTTCCTTTCCAGCCACAAAGACCAACTTATAGCCATGATTGCCACGTTCCAGACAACCTTCTGACATTGTTACCATGAAAACCCCCATTAAACTGTAACATAGCCTTGCAATGACAAGGCCATACCCAAACTAAACTCCCTAAAAAACCTGGACCAAAGCTCTGTTGTCAATGAACAATTCAGAAGAAGTGATACTCCATCTAGCATAATACACACCAATGGAGAGAAACAGGTTAATGAGGGTTAAGTCTTTGGAGAACATCGTAAGTCTTTTACTTCCCCAAAATTAAAAGCCAACAGAAAACCTTAACCTTTGGTGAAATTAGGAGCTTTTTAGACGAAGAAATGTGATTGAAAATGCAGACTTTCATCAATTATAGTTAGTTCTCTAAATAAATATTTACAAGAGAAGTGAAGGGCATTTAGGACCCTTTCAACTTATAAACTTTTCTACATGCCATTTCCTCAAGAACCTTAGCCGAATCCAGCAATATAGTCAGACTTGAAATCTGTTTCTAGCTCCCATTCAAATAAGTTTATGAGAGATGGCGAAACTCACTAATAACCACCACTTCTTATAACATTCTCGGTTTATTTTACATGATGAATATTCTCATTATGAGAACACTACCAACTCCATAGGACTTCTACAAGAATAAGAGTTTTATACATAAGAGTGAGATTTAGACATCATGTATAGCACTTTGAAAGTTACGTGCTAATGTAACACTATGAAATCAACTTCCAAGAACATCTGTAAGTTACTTGTATCTGTGGATGTCCTAACCAAGTATTTCTTAAGCAATGTTTTAACTTGAGCAAATTCAAGTTGAGCAAATTCAAGAACTTATCACGATAATAGAGTCTGAGATAATGCTTCTGTTTTAATTTTCTCAGCAACTATTTTTGTAGACCATTTTTTGAGATGAAAAACTGAGGAAAGGTGATATATGTTACTTGGCTTTTAAAGCTAGTGGGATAATATTGCAAAATATTGGGGTTAAATTGGAGAATGACATTTGTATCTTGCAACCAAGCTCATGGTATACCATGTTTCTGAATTGTATTGTTATTTACGTGTGAGAGCATATAGAACCTCACGTGTCCTATAAAAAAAAAAGAGAGCATATAGAACCTTGTGTCTTGTTATACTTGTATAATTTCCATGAATTGATTATTGCAAAAGCATAACATACTTTAAACCCCGAGTTATGTTGCTTTTGTAATATGTTCATAATAGAAAAGTTCTCATCATCAGGTGCTGTCATGGAAGAGAGTGCAAACGAAGCTATCATCCTACTTGTCTAGATCCTCCTATGGATGATGCCCCGACTGGAGTTTGGTATTGTCTTATGTGTGTCTGGAAGAAGTTAGATTCTGGTGTACATTCAGTGTCAGAGGGAATTGAGTTGATATGCTATGTCAGGGAAGTGGAAGTATTGGATGTTGATGGTATGAAAATTAGAGGTCATTAAATTTAGTTCTGTTGTTGGTTGATTGGAATGTAGGTGCGATTGCAAATTTGTGGTTCTGATTTCCACTATTGTGATCTTTTGGTTCTAGAATTGCGACAAGAACGGGAGTTTCGTGTCAAATACAAAGGGCTTGCACATATTCACAATCGTTGGGTGTCAGAAAGTAAGCTGCTTCTCGAGGCTGCATCACTTGTTGAAAAATTCAACAGAGAAAACCAGGTCTATTATCCCTGAAAAACTGTTTCTTTGTTTGTTTTGATGGTTTTTTTTAAATAAAAAATTATATATATTGGTTTCATTTTGTTTTGTTTTGTTATGTTTTTGACTGGATCTTTTACTGGGTTATATAAACTTTCAGAGACAGGACAAATCGATCATTTTATTTTATTTTTTGTCCTTTGTGGGGTAGAGAATTTATTTAAATGACTCAAACATGTTTTCTTTGCTATCTAATTTCTTTCCTTGAAGCAGTTTTTGTACTTTTTGTTTTTTTTTTGGAATTGTCATCTTTTAGTAGCATCATTGTAGACATTTTCAGTATCATCAGAGTTGGTCGATTAGTTCCTGTCCAGATGAACTATCTAAGCAAAGAGGCATCACTTGCCAACCATCACCACTCACCTGTAATTGCGCCAAAGAGTGTAATCTTTACTACTCATCAAGTGATATGTAACAAGGAAACTTGATATTCGATATTGGTAGAAGAAGCAATGGCCAAATTTTAAAGATAGTGGATATAATGGGAAGATGGCTAAGAGGTTCATCATCTTTCTTACACATGCAGTAAGAATTCACTGCAAAGAACTTGTTGCAGGGCATCCATGGTTAACCATTTCACCTTAACAATACTGTGTGATCATCATGATTAAATATGTCCAATGCTGAATCAATCAAGGACAAAAACGAATTCCCTGCTGAATTTTGAACAAATAAATCCATTCCACCCTTCTCTCCCCCCCCAAAAAAACCACTCGCAACCAATTTCCTTTTCCTTTTTTTGTCTTCTCTCTTTCTCTCTCTCGCGTTATATCAGGGTGTGAACCCTAGCAAAAGAAGACGAGTAGTGGACTTTAGCCATAAATTTGTCCTCTAGGGGATCCTTTCTTTGTGGGCTTTAGTAATCCAAATTGCCTATGGGAAGCTCCATCTTCTATGAACTCTATGCTTTGTTATAATTGCTAACCTCATTGAGGTTGCTGATAGATGATGAAAAGGCCTCCACCTCACCCTCCTCGAGAGATTTTGAACTTATCAAGCTTTCGAGGTTGCTGATAGATCATGAATAAGCCTCTGCATGTTCTACATCCTAATGGCCAATCATGCCGATAATTGGCTAACTGAAAAACATCACATGAGACAATTAGAAAAATCTGCTTTTTTATTTTATTTTTTATTTGCCTGCTTGTTTTATGCAATTTTGAGCCTTGTCTGCTTTTAAATTTCAATATCTCATATGCAGCATTGGTATTTGTGTGTAGCCTGTTCTGGTTTTTCTTAGAAGATAATCTTTCTTTATTCAGGTAAATATGATGAGTGGATATATGGTCAAATAGCCTGTTCTGGTTTTTCTTAGAAGATAATCTTTCTTTATTCAGGTAAATATGATGAGTGGATATATGGTCAAATAATTAATTTCTGAAGTATCTTTTTCCTCTCCTCAGGTTGCAAGATGGAACCCAGAGTGGGTCGTTCCGGATTGTTTATTGCGGAAAAGATTGTTGATGTCCCCCGAGCAGCATGACCAGAATCTTACTAATCAAGATCGTGAGAAGTTAAACGGGCACTACGAGTGGCTTGTAAAATGGCGTGGTCTTGATTGTAAGCATGCTACGTGGGAGTTGGATAATAGTGTGTTTTTTAGTTCAGCTTATGGTGAAAGCCTTATAAAAGAGTATGAAAACAGACAAAGTGGAGCTTCTTCTTCTAAAGTGGATAAGGTACCCTAGCCCCTAGGACTTGATGCTTAAGGAGTCATTCATTATTTACAATTTTCCCTTGAATATTCATGCGGTTACTTCAGTTTCTGTTTGGCCATAAATGTATTATACATGATTCTGTGAATGCTATTCTGCTTTTGATTTTCTCCATGAAATTATTTTTCTTGATTGACAACCTTTAGTGCTTTTTTGAAGTTTGTTTGGCATTTTATTATTGAGATTTTGAAACTAGTTTATATGATAGTTATTGTTGGTAAATATTTTTCCTTTTTTTCTTTTTAAGTTCTTAATGGTGGCTTTTAGAGCAATGACAGGGAAGAAGTTAGGTACTTTATTGATTTTTTTTCTTCTTTTTATTTGTTTTTAAAGAGCTGTTACAATCTCTTCTAATAAATTTTGTCTTGACATTATTAGAGTTTGACATTGACCTTTTTTGATTTGGCGGCACCTCCTGATTTAGATTTGTAGAGGAATCACTGAGCTTTCAGTTTATCAGTGGCTTGATTTAACTTAATTTCTATAAATTCCTGCACATTGACCTTTTGTGTGTTCTCATTTGGATCCTTGCTCTTTCGATATGTTGTACTATGACACTTTGGTAATCTGAGCCTGTCTACTGTTGAAATTACTTTTTTTTTTTAATTTTTTTTTAGCTCTTATTTATTTTTTTAGTTTTAATTTTTTCCCCTTCTTGCAGATACTTGAGGGTGAAAATTGTTCATCGGTTAAATTATCACAATTACAATCTGGAATGTCATCTCGCCTTGATAGTGATTTGTCGGATCACATTACAAAGCTACGTGAGTTTTGGCTCAAAGGCCAGAATGCTGTTGTTATTGATGAGCAGGTGAGTGTAAGTGAATCATATTGTCACTTATGAATAGTATTCTCATTTAGGAACATTGGTTATTCTGGTTATTCTGGTTATTCATATGTTGATACTGTGAGATATTTGTTTAGCTTTTATGGTAAGGAGCACCTTTTTGTGTTCATGTTCTAAACTTTGGTCGGAATAAATCTGATTCAGATAAGTGTCTGTTGTAAAAGTTAAAATTGAGATGCAATCGGTTAACCTTGAGAAAACAGACGCAATAAGTTAAGACCATTTCCAGTGCAAATGCTGTTGCCAACGCTATATTTTGTACATTTTCATTATTTTTATTATTTAATTATGAATAAGTTTATTTTGTAATTGGTTGAGCATTGAAAAGTGTATTGATTGAGAATTGAAAAGTGCAAAAGTAATTGATTGAGCATTTGGACAACGTGATTTTTAATATTTTAAAACTCTTAATATAGCAATAAAGTTGAATGCCAAATATGGCATTATTGTTGGATTTGGTGCTAAATTTGGCACTAGAAATAGCATTGCATTAGAGGAGAATTTTTGTGCTATATGCTCTGGCATCGCATTGGATATGCTTTAACCTTTAGCGTAACCGAACATTCCTACTTTCCCATTTCAGTCTGTACCTGTTTAAAACATACAGAGGCTGCAGTTATGAGGTGTACATCATTTTTCTAAAAACTTTAGCCCCCAGGGCATTAGTTCAAGTGGCAAGGAGGGTATAATGAGAAGTCTAACTAAGGTAGACGTCTCAAGTTCAACTCCTGATAGCTGAACTAATTTCTGTTGTCTCCCGGGACCTGGCATTGGGGCTTGCGGGGTATCCCCATGGGATTAGTTGGGGAGGGGCCCAAACCGGATATCCACGGTTATCGAAAAAGAAAAAAAATTGTTCTAAAAACTTTATCTGTCCTCTCCTTCCAATACCCACATGCAAGCAGCTGCTTGTTGAGATGCTCTGATAAAACCCACGTGCAGACCCAAAATAATCTTTTCAAAGTTTGTGTGCGGTGAAGCATGATCCTCAAAGAGCTCTTTGTCCACAGAACCACATTGAAGCAGTTGCTTGTTAAGGTAGTCTGGTGAAACCCAAAGTAATCTTGGGAAAGCCTGCATGAAGTGACACTTAAGCTTGAGAAAGCACTGAGGCCTGGGCTAAGTGCATTCCTTAAGAAGATGTGGAGGCATAAGCCTCATTCTGCACTTATGAAGCTCAAGCCTCGGTTTCCAAATATATATGTATTGGATATTTTAAACTAAGCCCTCAAATTGAGATGCATGCCTTGAGAATATCTCTTTTTTAAGAAACTAAGAATACTTGTTAGAGAGAAGAAACAAAGGACTGGGCTGAGGATTAGGGGTCCTCAAGAACAAGCTTTGGACAATGATGTTTCCCTCTCAAAAGAATTTCCCTAATACAACTAGATGTTAAAATGCTAGTGTTTAATCCCACCATGTTCTTGAGATGCTGGTGTACAAACCTTATCCCAAACCCGCCAGATGATACTGGTTGTGCTCCTTTCCTTTATTGTGGAGAAATTCTTGCTGATGGCATTTTGAAACCTGCCCTAATTCTAGACCATTAATTTTGATGACTGTGAGCTTTTGCTGAATTCTTAGTTAGGTATGAATCATATATATCACCTTCTAGATTTTTTCACCCATGATGATTCGGTTCTTAGTTTTTTGTCTCTTTTATTTTATTATTATTATTTTTTGAAAATGTCTCTTTTATTTTTAAGTTCGATATAACTTTGTCTATATTAAAAGTTTTGTTTATTGTAATAACAATGCTTTTCAGAGGCATGTTTGCTTGTGCTAACTTTCTTATGGCTGCTTGATCTTCTCTCATCATTTTTAGCTTCAGTTGGCTGCCCCAACCAAAAAAAAAGAAACTTCTATTCTTTATATGAATGCACTATTGTATACAAGGGGGAAAAAGTTGCATGGCTAATGGACACCAATTTTGCAGGAGAGAATTCTGATGGTGATTTCACTGATTCAATCATTTCAGCCTAAGACTTGTCGACCTTTTCTTATCATATCAACTTCGGCTGCACTTCATTTGTGGGATGATGAATTTATTCGGTTGGTCAATTTTGTGGTTTACAATGGAAACAAAGATTTGAGAAGTATTATTAGGAAATTGGAGTTTAATGAGGGAGGTTGCCCAATGTTTCAAGTACTTATAACAACTTTGGACATTGTTTTGGAGGTATTTATAGAGAATCCTGATAACCTATTTAAAATTAATAGTTTAATTCATGACAAGGTTCAAGATTTTTATTTTTTATTTATTTTACCGTTTTATATGTTTATATCTTCTCCTTCTTCTAACATGTGCAGGCCCTGGATGTCTTGAGAAGTGTAGAATGGGAGTTAATTATAATTGATGAGTTGCAATGCACTAGAATATCTTCACATTGTGCACAAATTAAACTCTTAGCTACTAAAAGGAGGCTTCTCCTTGTTAGTGGTCAATTAAAGGTTTTCATTTGCTTGTGCCTTTTAATTTAGATATTTTTCAGTATTTCAAGAGATTGACATGAGCAATGCTACTGGATATGGCAGGGGAGCACTGCTGAATACCTTAACTTGCTATCTTTGCTAGAATCTCCTAGTGACTTGCAGAATGGGGTGTCCTTGCTAACCAGTTCCAGTGATAATATTGGTAAACTGAAAGAGAAGTTCTCAAGGTACATTGCATATCGAAGCAAGTCAGAATCTTCATTCAAAGAGTATTGGGTTCCTGTCCAGATGTCAAACGTGCAGCTTGAGCAGTACTGTGGCTCTCTGATGTCAAACTCTGTATTACTTTGTTCGTCTTCAAAGCATGATATAGTTGGAGCCTTCCATGAAGTTCTAATGTCTTGTCAAAAGGTTGGGTTGGTTTTTTGGTTGACTTCCGTAGTAGTTGAGTGATTGCATTAAATCTAAATGACCTTTTTTTTTTGGGTGCAATTATAACTTTCTGGATGTCATCTTTGTGTGTGCGTATATCTATATATATATATATGTGTGTACGTGCCATATGTAGATAATTAAGTGTTATTGGAGGTCTAAATGTCAGTCTTGTGTTGTGTGAAGACTTTTGAAATTGTAATTTGAGTTGGGGAATTAGTGTTTTGGTCGATTAAGTTAATGCAGTTTGAGAATTTTAATTACTTTTCTATGATGTGAGTTTGCAATTTTAGGAGACAACCTTTTGTATTAGATCTAGTGGTATATTGTAAATCTAGTGTGATGTCAAATCTTTTATTTTGTTGAGGTAAAGTGTGATGTCAAATCTTTTTTTGATATTCTGTTGTTGGTACAAGACACTAAAACTACTAGTAGATCTGCAGTTGTACATGGGTACTTTTTAATTTCAGCTTTTGCCTCGGAGTCCTTTAAGCCTTTGATTGTATTAACTTATGAAATGCTGCTAACATTTACTTGATCTTTTCTCTTACCTACTTAAATGGTATTCTTTGCAGTGTTGTAATCACCCGTTCACAGTGGATCGGAGTATTCAAAGATCACTTACTGAAGGCCTCAAAGGTGTTGAGTTTTTAAATGCTGCAATAAAAGCAAGCGGAAAGCTTCAACTTCTTGAGATGATGCTTTTGGAGATACAGAAGCGAGGTTTAAGAGTGCTTATACTTTTTCAGGTACACTATTTTTTGTTTGTTTGGTTTTCTTTGTTCCTTGGCATTTGACGTAATCTGGGAGAAATTATATAATCAATAAAACATAGTTAAAGAGTAGAAATTTAAGTGACCTGGTTTCCCCCGGGAAAGACACTAAAAGTGTACAGTATATTGGACATAACAAGCCCAAAAGACACTAAAAGTGTACAGTATATTGGACATAACAAGCCCAAAGCCAATCTGCTGAACTAGATAAACCAAAGTAAAAACTGTGTTTGCATAGTGCTCTCCACCAGAAGAGAAACATATACGAACCCGTTAATTGACTGGAATTACTAAAGAGCCATGCTGTTGTAATAGCTTTAGCAAGTTTTCTGTTGAGCTTTTTCAACTTACTCCAATTTGCAATGAATTTCGTCATGTGAAGGGACCTCACTTTGCTTCAGCATGACTACAAAATTTCAAGTGAATTATTATTGTACTGGGCAGGAATATAGTTTTTCAAACAAGATATTGTCATTTTGTTGCATTTCCAGTTAAGTTTTATTCCAAATAACAAACTTTGACTCCAAAGAGGATTTTGTTTGAAACTCATGTACGTATTTATGGATACCTTGTGCAATATTTAAAATGATTTTTTCACATATTGATCTTGCTATGCATGCTCAATAATGTTTTGAGAAAGTAGTGTTGCTTGAAGAATTAACTAGTGTTTTAATTAAACTGTCAATTTTACAAAGGAGAAGAATCTGGTTGCGAACCACTGTATTGAAATTAAGTATTGTTTAGCAGCAATGGCAAATGACAGCATATTTAGCTGATCCCTGAAGCATTCTGCATAGAGAGCCAAAAACTTAGATTTGTTTGGCAACTTATTGAAAAACCAGTTCACATGATTGAGCTGAAAACTATTGTCCCTGTTTCACTTTACCAAAATTTGGTGTGAGACAATGTAACCTCCTTTTGTTCTCAAAGATATGTTATAGTCAATTATTGGCAATTTTATTAAATTTTAGGGAGGAAGTTCTCTTTGTATGGTTGTCTATGTGGTGTTCTCGAGTCTTGATTCATGTTAGGACATTAATTGATCCATATTTCACTTCATTGTGTTTTTTCTGACTGGAGATACCGAGTCTTAGCTGCTAAATACATACAGCTGTCTCATTCTCTGCCAAATGGCCTGTCTTTTTCAGATGGCCCAATCCTTTCAGATTCCATTTTATTTTAGAAGAACTTACTTTTTGCATTTAGTTAATTGAGTTGTTCTTTATGTTTACTCTTGATGGTTTTTCGTTTTTTTTTTTTTTTAACAAAGTCCTTAATATTTATTTAAGATAGAATAGAACTATTAAAATTCTTCTATTAACATGGATATAGAAACACTTTTATTCACTTTTAGTTCTGACTATCTTTGATATATGCTCTAGAATTTTAGAAGGCATTTTATCTTCTGAAGATTTCAACTACTTTGAGATATATGGCCAACTATGCACTTTCCCCAGGTTGGTGTGTTGTATGCAAGAGGGGGTGGCGAATCAATGGACCGCATATTTCTTCATTGTGAGTTTTCCATTAGGCTTTGGTACTTCATGTTGAGAGAGTTTGGTAGAAACTGGGTGGTTCCCAGGTCTTGTCATGATCTCTTACAATTTGGGATAGGCTTTCAACTTAACTGTAGAGGAAGATGTCTTTGGAACACAGCTGTTTTAGCTGGTTTCTGGGCGATCGGGCTGGAAAGAAACCACAGGATTTTTGAGGAGCTATAAGAAAGTTTAGATTTTCTGTGGGACAGGGTCAAATTTTGGGTAGCTATTTGGACTTATAAGGATAAAATTTTTATAAATGTTGCCTTCTCTGATATGGTCAGAGATTGGAGTTCTTTCTTGTTTTAGTTTTCATCTCTTGTGTGGATTTCTTATCCACCACTTGTAATTGTAACCTTTTGTTGAGTTAATCTATATTTCCGTTTCTTATTAAAAAAAAAAAAAAAGATACGTGGCCAACATCATTACATACATCATCTCCTTTAAAACATGATTTCTTAGTATCCAGTGTTAATATGTTTTTCTTCATAGAAGTCAAGAGTTTAAATAAAACTTGGCAAAAGCCTTTTTTTTTTTTTTAATATATATATATATATTTTTTATAAATGGTGTTTAGACTTGGGTGTTTCTTTCCATTTCATGTTTTAGTTTCATTCTTGTTTCTTGTAATGAGGACCTATCCTCTTCTTTCATATGCACTTCAGTCTTTCAGTATTAGTAAAAGTTTTTGTTTCTTATTAACAGGATTTTGGAAAGGATAATATAGGTTATGTGTTGGAAGACCTGTTAATCCAAAAATTTGGGGAAAATTCTTATGAGCGTGTTGATCACGGTCTCACACCTGCTAAGAAGAATACCGCTCTGAATAATTTCAACAGGGAACGTGGTAGATTTGTTTTCTTGATAGAAACCCGTGCTTGTCTTTCCAGCATCAAATTGTCGTCAGTTGACACTGTCATCATATATGCTAGTGACTGGAACCCACTAATTGATGTTAGAGCTCTGCAAAAGATAACTCTTGATTCAAAACCTGAGCAGGTAACAGTATTCCGATTGTATTCACCTTATACATTAGAAGAAAAGGTTCTAATCCTTGCAAAGCAAGGGAAGTTTCTTGATAGTAAGTTAGAAAACATAAGCTTGGCTATAAGCCATATGCTGCTAATGTGGGGTGCGTCTCATCAATTTAAGACTCTGGATGAGTTCCATGCTGAGGGTTTAACAGCCTCCCCTGCGAAAAGCTTGTCCAAGGAACCATCTTTGGAAGACATTATCCAGGACTTCTTGCAGATTCTTTCTTCTAATGGAAAAGACAGTGGGTCCTCAACCATTTTAAATGTTCCTCAAGTTGGAGGAGTTTACCACTCAGAGTCTCCATTATTTGGTGAGCTACGAAGTGAAGTGATGGACAAGGTGCAACCCCATTTATTTTGGACGCAACTGTTGGGAGGAAAACATCCTCAGTGGAAATATATCTCAGGTTCATCACAGAGAAATCGGAAAAGGGTACACTATTCTGAAGAGTCAGCGAAAAATACAGAAACTGAGAGTGATGAAGCTGTTAAGAAGCGCAAGAAGCTCATAAATAGTAAAGTAGCTCCACCCACCATAGAACTTGGATCGGCTGCAAAACCTATCTCTGGTTGTAGAGTAGGTAAATGGCTGACTTTGCTAAATGCTAGTGATTTTATTCATGAGATATCTTGAATACTTTTTCTTGGTCTGGTGCCTCATTGAATATTATTAAGAAACCCTTGTATATTCTCTGGCTTCTTGTTTTTAATTTTCTGAAAGTGTCTTATTTTTGTAGGAGCATGTGGGACACCAGCAGATAATCTGCGTAATTGTTTGCCGAGGTCAACTGCCCGCATAAATGAAATGATTTGTGCAAACTCTGCTTCTTCTTCTCGCTTGGGTAATAATTTCTTAGAAATACCTCAGGATCATAATATTGAATCTGAGGAGCGAAGGGAAATGCGTGATGCACAAAAGATTCTCCATCTTTCTTTGAAGCCAGAGATATTAGAACTCTGCAAGATCCTAAAACTATCGGTATGATTTTTGTTAATTCATGCAATTTTTTTTTGTTTTTGATTTTGTACTTCTTTTCTTATTTACTTGACATTGGTTAATAATTTCTTCTTTATTTGACACTGGTTAATATTCACAGAAGTGATGCCTAGATCATTACAGAAAATTACAAGTTGGATATGCAACGGTTTTATTTTCTGTTGTTTTTAAGAAATTATTAGATGTATATATATTTTAATATGAATCGGTTTGCCACATACAATGGACATAATGTCGTCAAGGGAACTACAGAAAGAACCCCAATCCCATGGGAAATTAGTAAACATTAAGTTCCTTAATTCCTTTTCATTCTCTAACTACAAAGCCCTCCGAAATTTAACTCTATCCCATGATGTATCCCAATTGTCTTCCAAATCCTCAGAGACTCTTCTGTTTCTTTCCAGCCAAATTGACCGGCAAACTGCCAGAACAGCCGAATTCCGTAGCTTCTTTTTCCTCTTCCTCTTGTTGGGACCTAAAAGAAAAAAACTTTTGACTGAAAATATTGGCACACTGTCTTTGAGTCACCCAATTAACTTCACATTCTTCCAACAATCTTACCCATAACTTCATATATGAACAATGTAAAAACGCATGATCCAATGTCTATTATTCCTCTCACACAGTATGCAACAATAGGGAGATAAAAACCAAAAAGGTCTTCTCCTCTGCAAATTTTCAGAAGTATTCACCTTACACAACGTAGGTAACCAGCTAAATACCATAACTTTTGGACTGTGGGACTTCCAAATGAAAAAGAAATTTGGAAAATCATGATACCTGACATTCAATGTCAGAAACCTCAGACATATATTTACAAGAAAAAACTTCTGATTTACAAAAGAAAACCTCAACATACTGTGTTTAATTTTGGTTGGATAAATTAACATGCCTGTAAAAGTAAAAGTACTAAAATCTTTCATTCAAGAATTTAACTTTCTGCTCTTGATTAAGATGTTAGAAAATTATGTGTTAACCGGTATGTTTAATTTATGGTTTTATCATTACTCAATACTTTTTTTTTTAAACTTTTTTTAATAAGAAACGACAAAATTTTATTAGTCAATGGTGAGCATACAAGAATGTTAAGGCCAACAAACTTCAGAAATACAGAAAATTAACCACCTACTCAATAACTCCCCTTAACATAACTCCCAAATTCTTAACAAATCAGAAAATGCATAACTGTAAAGTCCTTCGCACTCTTACGCCAGATAGCCTCCCAAAATTTTTTCTTCTCCCATACTTCCTCCTCCGAGTAAGCAATGTCTCCGAAGATTCTTTGGTTTCTTTCGCACCAAACTGCCCAAAGAAACGCCAGTCATTACTCATTAACGGGCAATGGCATGAGTAGAGTACCCCATTAATTTTCAGATGTGTCTGGGCGTATGTAATTGGTATTTTAGGCTTGTTTATTCAACAAAGGGCGATGATACATATCGAATTTATAAAAGTCATAACTTATAACCCCAGGGTATATATATACATATATGTATAGGGCACCAATCCAATAGGTAATTTTTTTCCACCTATAAATAGGTATCGTTTTGGCTAATTAAAATTTACCATGCATA
>JXTB01000388.1:194367-300493 GCA_002914805.1 Parasponia andersonii
TATATATATATATATATAGGGCATAGGCACTCTACTCTTGCCGTCTAGACTTGATGTGCTTTCTTGTTCCGTGTCTATTTATGAACTAATATTGTCAGTTAATTGTCATGACCCAAAATTTTCTATTTCATTTTTGTTTGGTTCGAGGACAGGTAAATCTGCCTCGGGGGTTATGCCTCGCCTTAAGCAAAATGCTTTTGTTCTCAAATAAGCTTGTTTTAAACAATTTTGCTCTGGAAGTTTTTTTCAAACATTATCTTCACTGTTCTAATGTTTATATAGCTCTCTATTCTAGCGATATCTTGATAAATTCACTGCAATGCAGGATCGTGCTCGGGGAGTGGTTGGTGAGTTTCTTGAATATGTGATGAATAACCATCATGTCAATAGAGAATCAAAAACGATATTGCAGGCTTTTCAGATATCTCTGGTCAGATACTGCTTCCTACTCCTGTTCTGTTTCAGTTTGGTTTTTAATTTATCTTTATCAGTCTGATATGATGCATTGTTAATCTTAGTATGTGGCCTGAAGGATGTTGTTACTGCTTCTGCTGCTGCTACTACTATTACTACATTTATTTATGTCTATAAGTATGTATGTAGGTTTTCTCTTATGAAATTTATGTTTTGTTAATTCCATTTTGTCCCCTATTATTTTTGTGAGCATGCTTTAATTTACTCCGATTGATTTTTCTTAACTTGCAACATTAACTTCTCGAAAAGAATCATCACCGTGTTACTAAGCTTGATTCGGGGCATGGGCAATTTAACATCTCTAATCAAGCAAGCATGGATATCCAGTACAACTGAGCTGATTACATAAATTGTTTATTTTCCAAATCTTTAGTCAAAATGTAGATATACACTACTTGATGTGGTGACTTGTTCTTGCACATAACAACTCATTCTATGTGTCAAACGGCACTGCTGCCTAATTCATGTAGCCTAGCACTCAATTTATTTTTTGTCTTCTATTTAACCTCACGAATACACAATTAAGTTGAGACCGAGTGAAAACTTTCAAAGCTGAAAGTCTTTGATAGGATTCCATACCTTAAGCAAAAGTGTGCCAAGAGGAATGCATGGCTGGTTGGGTTAAAGGGCAGGGAGAGAATTTTGTGAGATAGAGGAGAATATGCCAGGTCAGCTGTTAGTTAGTGTAGGGTACTGATTATCTTGTAGAAGGCTGTACACAATGAAAGAATTAGAGGGAGAGCGAGGGAGGGAGGAGGTCGGGAATTTCTGAGTATGTTACGAGCTTTTGCTCTTGGGGAGAGGCCAGGCTTTCAAATACCTGGGTATACTTCTACGGAATTGAGCGTGATGCTCTAATTCTAATAAATTCTATCTATTATCAGTATTGATATGATGTAGCACTAGAGGAAAAATAGAAGAAAGTAGAGGAAGAAGAGAAAGAAGAGAGAATTAGAGAACTGAGAGAATTTAGAAGAGAGAATGAGAATTCTAGAGAGAGAATAACTGATAGTTGTATTTCATAAATAAAAGTCTGAATTCCAATGACAATTGAAAGGCTTATTTAGAGATACGTTTAGGACACAAATTAGGAAAGTAGACTAGAGCAAGTAATTGACATAAACTGGTAACTTACAGTTAGATACTTAAAATTAAAATAAACCAAATAAAATAAATAAAAATTATCCTATTACTAGTCTCTATATTTGCGCCTCGTATAGATCCTTAGAGGCCTTCTAGATGCTTCGTCATGATACCTATCAGTCTCATAATGTTATGATCTCTTATAAGTAAAATTTCAAAATTGAATCGTAGAAGGAATTGGTCCAGTGATTCGTTGGGTATTTCCCCCTCCAAATTTTTATTGGCTCAAATTGAGAATCTGTTTTATATTTTCTAGAGTTTGCATAGCATTTGGAGATCTGCTGCCCCCACAAAACATTCAATTTTTGAAGGTTAATATACCTTTGCTGGGCTGTGGATAAAAAATAGTTTTCTTGCCTTGTCCCCATTTGGTGCATAATCAAGAATACCTCTTGTTTCTACTATTTCACTTGGCTTTGAGACTTTTAGTTACAGTTGGTCAAGGCAGTATGCTTCGAGACTTTGCTTATAGTGGTGAAAGCAGCTGTTATCTACTGGAAATTCCTCCAACTCGTTCTCCTTGTTGGTGAAGAAGTTTCCTGCCTTTGTTGGTGGCAACTGAGACGGTGTTGCGTAAATGCTAGGTTTTGGCAATCTTTTGGAGCCTATGGTTTGAGAGAAATAACCATGTTTTTGAAATCAAGGTCCAAGATTATGGCTCTCTGTGTTATAGAATGCATGTCCAGGCTTCTGTTTTCATTTTCCCCATTGGTGGAGAATGTGATTTATGTTCTCCCTTACTGCTTTGGAGGAGTTTTTTTTCATAAGAAAATATTTGCTAGAAATTGTCCAATATAAGATCCCAATTGAGAGTAAAGGTTTTGATATTATCAGGCTGAAAGTCGAGTCAAATGCCAAACTTGATTATAAGTATTTAAGTGTTCATGTATGTGCATGTGCTTATTGGTGGATGAATGCATATTACATGGTTTGATCACTTCATGTTGTGTAAAGCATCTGCCTTGCGATTGTGTTTGGTTTGTCTATGTTGGTGTTTTTATGCAAAATGGTAATTAGAACTTTCTGAATAACTGTGTTTTAGTTATTTTTAATTTTTTGTTTTACTATTTTCAAGGAATAACCAAATTTTGGCTGTGTTCTGTAAATTCAGTGTTGGACTGTAGCGTCTCTGCTGAAGCAGAAGATTGACCACAAAGAATCACTTGCACTGGCAAAACAACATCTCAAATTCAACTGCAAAAAAGAAGAGGCAGACTTTGTATATTCAATGCTGAGGTGTCTAAAGACAACGTTTTTATATTGGACTGGGAAACTCAAGGTAGTGGACTTTCCAAAAGTTCCCACTTTATCAACTACTTGTACTCCAAAAGACTCTATGCAAGTAAATAGTCCACAACCTATGTCTTCTAACAAGCAAAAGGTTAAAGTAGGTGTTGAAGACTGTTCAGTAAATCCAGAATGTTCGGACAAAGACTCTCTGTCCCTGTCAGAACGGGCTGCAGTATTTAAATTGGCAGAAAAAGATGTTGCAAAGAGTATTAAGCAAATTCAGAAGAAATGCCAGAAGCAGTTGGAAAAACTGATTCAAAAGCAAGAGGAAGAAAAAAGTGCAATAGAGCGTAGTTATTCAGAAGAAAATGTGCAGATACAGAAAAAGCAAAACCTTAAAATAGCTGCTATTTCTTTATGCTTTGAGCATAATACCTCAATGAGAGTAGATAAACTTAAGTTAGTGGATAGCTCCTTCGCTAAAGAATTTGAAGAACTCAAGAACCAGAGGGACATGCGCTTGAAGAATCTTGAGGCCAAACATACGGATGCAAAGAGAATCATTCAGGAGAGGGAATCTCAGTGGGTGCAAGTGGTGGAATCCTGGGCTTGTGATGAATTGTTGGGCAAGCCACCTTTAAGTGAAGCTGTTCCTGGGTTGAAATGCTCACAGAATAGTAAACCAGTTAGAGTTGAAGATAATCCTGGTAATTCTCCTGTTTCTGGTAATCTTTTAAATAACAAACTCTTACACAGAACTCCAGAAACTGTTTCCAGTGAAGCTGTAACCTTTGGGCGCATGGAAATGGCGCCTTCTCTTCACATCTGTGAGAATGCGAGATTAGATACCATGGCTTCTGATAAATTTTCAGGTTCTGAATTTCCCGAGCAAAGACATGTAAGTGATGCTCAAGTGATAGTCTCAAATGATCCTTCTGCCAAGGTGTACATCCCTGATAGAGCTACTCCAAGCATGCTAGATGGGAAGGTCATTCCAGAAGCACCTGAAAGTGGCAGCCCGGTTGATGTTACAGGGAAGATTTTTTCTAACAAGGGGTCTTTATGTGAAGAACGTGTCCCTGATGAATCTGCCTTAGTAGTTCCTGAGATTGTAAGTTCCACTAATGGCTTGGTGAATGTTGACTCTGTGGTTCAAATGTCAGCTGAAAAACAAATTCGAGACAGAGTCACTTTAAATATGCCCGATGGAGAAATCCCATTTTCAGTGCCAGAAGTTACTCACCATGAAGTAGAGGTTGATCGTACTAGCAAAGAGAATTGCGGAATGTGCAATCTCACATCAAATAGTGTTACTCACAACAGCCAGCAGGATAGAGCAGATAATGCTGTTAATCAGAACTCTCTTCTCCAGGAGCTGTCACTGGTAAACTTGTCATCTGTGCAACCTACAATAACTTTGACTCATGGTGCTCCAGTGCCACCTAATCAGGTTCGATTTCTTTTAATGTGGTTTTTATTTATGTTAGATAATTCATTGATAAATCATTCCTTTCATATCAGTTAACATTACATCGTGTTGTGAGGATCTTTTCACAATACTTTTATGGTATCTACTTGGATACTATTTTGTTTGTCTGTTCTGTGTTTCCTGATGGTTCTTCTGGATATTATTTCGTATTGTTGGTGAAGATTCTTGAAAGGGACAAGTGTTTTTAGCTGTCAGTTACTGACCTTGCCTTTACAGGTGCACGTAGATGAATGTAATCAGCCATCTATAACTTGTGGAATCCAGATTGAAGATGCCCCACCTGCTGATAACCAGAATGCACTTGAAGAAATTGAACAGTCAGCATCCCAACCAGTTGAAATTGAACAATCTAATCAGCCTCTCCATGCATTTGAGCCAACAGTGCAAGTGCACCTTTCACCATCTAATTTAGCTTCTAATGATAATCAAGCTGATGTACCGTTGGTTGAGGAAAGTGAACATCAGCCAAGTAACGACGGTTGTAACTCTATCCAGGTTTCCCAGGCTCCAGTGGAATTTGTTGAGAACCCTCAATTTTCAAATCAAGCTGTTTCACAGCCAGTAACATGTTCATTAAATCCATCCATTGGGACTTCGGGAACTGAATTTAGTAATCGTCCTACACACGCCACGCCTGCAGTGGCATCATGGGTAGCTCCGCCTTTGTGCCCCGATCCGCTTCAGAAGGAACTAGAACGACTATGTCAAGAATTTGACCAAACCCGTAAAAGTCACGACGATAAGGTTGTTTTCGAATTGCTAAACGCCTCCCTTTACCAATAACTTTTCTTAGTTGTTGCCTTTGTGCTGACGTCACTTTTTTCTTGAGCAGAAGCTGCATCTAAAATCTGATTGTGAAAAAGAGATTGCTCAAATTCATCAGAAGTATGAGATGAAGTACAAGGAGATTGATGCTGAATATTCTACAAAAGAGAAGGAATTTGAAGAAATTCGCAACAAACTATGGTTGAATAAAATCTTGGCTGAGGCGTTCAGGTCAAAGTGCATGGAAGTTAGGCAATGGGGTAGATCAGGAATGCAGCAACCCCAAGGTGCGTTTCCTCTTGATACAACCCTTTAATGTTGTGTTATTTTTTAATTTTTGTTTTTCTGCTCTACTCTTTAGTTTGGAGACTTTTTTCTACCATTGCTCAAACAGTTGTTAGATGAGTAGATATAGTTCAACTAAACTGATTTTCTTGGTCCATATCTTATTATAATTAAATTGCGTTAATTTACAATGGATTACTTTTCGTTAGATATGTTTGTTGTTCACCTTAAGCTCTTTGGATTCCACTAAAAAATTGTTGCTTCTTTGAAGTTACATGCAAACAAGCTTTTGAGGGATGTGTGTGTGGGTTTGGGGGGGTCAAGAGTTCAAACTTTGGTCGTGACGGGTGTGTGAGTTATTTTCCTTTACTTTTATAATAAGTGGTGGTCAGTAGTTAAATCCCATTTTTTTTTGGAAAAAAAAATGCAAACAAGCTTTTAGATAATCTATGCATTACTGGAGATGTTTTAAGCTCAATCTAAGTGCAAAAAAGATTTTGGGTTTGGATAATGTATACGATACTGGAGATGTTTTAAACCCAATCTAAGTGCAAAATTCAAGTCCATTTAATGAACTGGTTTATGAAATGTGGAAATTATGCTATTTCTTCCAGGCTGAGGAACTAAGTTGTCAATTTCTACCATTTGTGACAAGGTTCAGTTGAGTGTGGTTGGTTTTTAAATATAATGCTGTTTATTGAATTTTCTAGCATGTTTATCTCTATTATATTTGCTCCAAATTGGGTCGTACATGAACCATATTCTTTATATATATAATAATAATAATAATAAAAAAAAAGAAAATCTCAAATTGGTCTAAATTTCAGGATCAATTCAAACAGGGGCCTAGGAATTTTGAATCCATTTCAGACCATTCTGGCAATGTAGGATCATGTCTTACAATGTGTATTGCACACTCAATATTAGCTATTTGGCTATCTCAAAAGAAAATTAGCTATTAGACTACTTAAATCATTTTCTTTCTTACTATTCTGCTCTTCCCATTGTTGGTCTACCGTTCTATCTGCATTCATTTAATTACCATCAAATAATTATTTTCGACTTATACTTTTATAGGTTAACTGCACATGATCAAACCATTTATGATGATTTTTCCTCTTGTTCTGAATTGGGAATTGGAAACTAGTGAGAGTTGGGATTAAAAGAGAGTTAATAATCTTCTAGTAAAAGGCTTTACAGTAAAAACTTTCAACACTTTACATGAGGATTTGTTCTCTGAAACTGCATTATGGTAACTTTCAGCCCATTTCGGCATAAATTTTGTATTAGACTGTTCTGTCGAGTGTCAACTGGACATGTATGACATTAATCCTTAGGAGCTAAACCTTTGCATATGTTTTACCTTATCCTTTTTCAGTACCAGTTTTTCATGGATATGACTTATGATTACATCCAATATACTATTAAACATGTTGAAAATTTGGGATTTGCTTGTATGGTTATTATTTTTCAACTGTGGGCTACTAACTGATATTCCTGGGCAGATATGAATGCAACTCTCATGCAGCAGCTGGTTCAGCTACAGCAATCAATGCAAGTGCAACAAAGCGCACAAAGGCCTCCCCTCGTTGTTGGTACATCTTCAGCCAGCTCTCCAGCTACTACCCTGTTAGCTTCAGGACGTGAACTTAATCCACAGCCTTCCCTACCTGCTCCAGTAATCGGCCAAAATACTACACCTCCTGTGCCAAATGTTAATCCTTCATCTTCCCTCTTTCCAAGTACTACAACAAGACCTCCCCAGATCAGTTCTGTCTCCTATTCAACTGGAAACCCCCAAAGCAGTGGTCAGATTCGAGCCCGACCGCCACATCTTCGAGCATCTACAACTAGTCTCCCTTCTCATCCACGTGGAATACAAACGCAACCGACAAATAGCCCTGCCTTGACATCGAACGCACTTCCCTGTTTACCGCCTCGGCTACCATCCTCCATGTATCAATCTGGTCCGTGCGAAAGGGTCCTCCGTCCTGAGACTGCACCTTCTAACTTATCCTTATCCTCCTTGGAACTACTGAGGAGTTTTGACCATCGACCTGCTGCAAGTCAACCAGTTAGTTTGCCTGCAGTACCGGGTTTGTTTTTAAACACTGAAAAGTCGAATACCTCTGAATTTGGCCAAAGTGGTATGCAGGTTAACTTGGGTGGACCAAGTGACGTAGTATATTTGTCGGATGATGACTAACCAGTTACATCAACACCGTCCTAACATAATAGTTTTTGGGTTCTCCGGGTTGCGGGGAGTATTTTTCACATGACCCAGGTAGAGGGGAGAAATAGCAGCTATTTCCTCTTTGTACTCGCAAAGCCTTTGCAGCTTACATTATCAAATCGTGTCTTATGTATATAAAAATTTATTCTTCTCATCCTTCTGCCATACTAGGCATATATCCCCCAAGAAATTTGCAGCTTAACAATACACGACGATAGGTAATCCATTCGTTCTAAATCTAAAGAAAATTTGTTTAACGATGACAATTGTGTGTACTAAGAAAAAAAATATTTAGAATTATTTGAACAACGCTATATGCAATCCGTACAATGGGGGTCGTGAGCGCGTGGTTCTGTAAGGTGATGTCCGAACTAGAGGCCTGAAGTAGAAGCCGAAATGTAGGGCCAGCCGTATCATATAATTTTCGAAGTTACTTCGGCGCTTATTACATATATACATATATATATCTTTAAAACACTTACTTAAAAATATAATAAGTAGGGAATTCTGAGTCTTAATTTCGGATCAGAGCTCTGAAGCCGTACTTTTCTCTTAGCATATAGGAAGAGGAGCACCATCCCATTCCTTGAGACATTCCAGCATTGGATCAATGATTTTCCCCTCACAGATAGCCAAAAACACCCTGTCAAATTCTTCTCCTGGAGACTTCACCTTCTCTCCAGTCAAGAGCTCAGTCCCCAAATCTTCCCTGACAAATCTATACAACGGAAAAGACCTACATTTTTTGATTCTATTTGGAATGTTGGGATTTCCGCTCTCAAAGGCGCTTCTCGCCGCCTCAACTTCTTTAGGCAAAAGGTTCTTCAGTTCCTCTTCAAAGCTTCCTATCTTTAAGAAGATTGAGGTGTACTCATTCAAGTTATCACTGCTTGCTAATGCATGATCCACGAGCACGTGCCTTAGCTTTTGCATTAGGGGATAAGTTTCGCTACAAGGATCATCAACGTAGGAGAAAACATGCTCACGTTCAGCCACTTTGATCAATTCCCTCTCACAAAATCTTGAAGGGTGAAGCTCCTCCTCGTCGACCCCCGTGGTCAACACTTTCTTAGCCACCACACTAATTGTGTCCTTAACAATGCTATTCAGGTTCTCCTCATAATGCCTCAAGTCTATTGCTTGGCATAGAGCAACTAAGTACGTTGAGGACATGAGCCTCAAGATTTCAACTGCTTCCGCCGTCTTTCGTGAAGAGATGAGTCCTAATGAGTTGACATCTTGGTTGTGTTGCTCGGCACTTTGGACATGATTGGTAACCGGGTTAGCTAGAAATTGGAGCTCCGAACAATAGGCTGCCATGGCTATCTCAGCGCCTTTAAACCCGTAATCCAAGCTTGGGTTGCGACCACCGGAGAGAGCGGAAGGCAACCCATTATTGTATAAGTCATTGACCAACTCGGTAAATTGAGCAAACATGAGTTTTCCAATAGAGGCCAAGGCTAATCTGGTGTTGTCCATAGAGACACCAATTGGGGTGCCTTGAAAGTTTCCACCGTGTAAGGCCTTGTTCCTTGAAACGTCAATCAGAGGGTTGTCGTTCACTGAGTTGATCTCACGCTCAATAGTCTTGGTTGAAAATCTAATGACTTCAATCTGTGGTCCCAACCATTGTGGCGAAGTACGAAGAGCATAACGGTCTTGCTTGGGCTTTTGTTGTGGATCGGTTTCATGGTGCTTCTTTGATGGTGCCTCAACGTCAGAGCCCTTATCCAAAATGTGCTCCATTATGGCTGCAGCCTCAATCTGGCCCGGATGGTGCTTCAACATATGGGTCAAGTGGTCCGTAAATTCGGGCTTTCCTAGCATAACTTCGGCAAAAACGGCCGACATAATCTGTGCCAAGACAGTCAAAACATTGGCCGCAAATAGAACTATGGATGCATGGCCTGATCCAGCTCCTGTTCCATTAACCAATGCAAGACCTTCCTTGGGCCCCAAGTCAAAGAATCCGCCTGTTAAGCCTGCGAGTTCGAAAGCCTCAGCGGCGTTAAGGGCCTCGCCGTTGGGCCCGATGGCTTTGGAATTGGGCCTTCCCGTCAAGAGGCCCGCAATGTAGGCGAAAGGGAGCAAGTCACCGGAGGCGGTGATGGAGCCCCGGAGAGGCAAGCATGGAGTAATGTTGTGGTTGAGGAGCTCAGTGATGGCTTCAAGTATCTCAAATCGGATGCCTGAGTAGCCTTGAAGAAGGGTGTTGATCCTCACTAGCATTGCAGCTCTTGTTGCCGTCAGAGGCAGCTTGTGGCTTTCTTGTGTTAATCCATCGCCAAAGATTCCGGCATTCAAGAATCTGTCAAAATTGAATGAAAAGTATTAGTCAATCCATATTGAACATAAAATTTGGAAAAAAAAAGTTGGTGTGTAGGAATTCACAGGAATTCTGTAATAGCTATAAACGTCAGATTATATCAAAATCAAATTTTATACAATCTAATGAATTTTTATTGAGCCTTGACATTTCAAAAATACTTGTTATCAATAATATTTTCATCCTATTACAAAATTTTCAAAGTAGGATTAGTTTCTTTATTTACATGATCTATCGTATTTTTTTTTTTTAAGTGTGACTAACGACCTCCACTTATTACAAATTAAAGAAAAATACTTATTATTACTCAATCTCTACCCCACCTCATTAGGGTTAATAGACTTTCACATCTACTTTAGTGTGACTCAAACATAAGACTCAAATCCTAAGTAGTGAGTGCTCTTACTGCTTGAGTTAACCCATATCGTCGAAATAATATTTTTTAATACATTGTTAAATTAATATGCGAGTTTGTAGCTCATGGACCTACATAATCTATCCTATTTAGGTTTAGGTACAACAAGAAATAAGAAAAGATAGTTCATGTATAGAATGTTTGATCAAATTAATTAATTAAGTAATTGTTAGTTAGTCAAATGTAGCATCTTTTGACTAACTTTACTAGATGAATCAAATCATATTTACACATTTTACTTTTACGTGATTAATCTTTTTTAATATGTATATATATATATATATATATTTCAATGAAGATGTTTGTTTTTTTATTTTTTATGGACGATACTCTAATTTCAACTAATCCTACTTATTTTGGTAGTTGAGTAAAACATGAGCTCTAAAATAAGATAAAAAAGTAATAATGAGCCGTCTTATATTTGTGTTACGAAGTTATGTGTATTAGTATATTTTTGCAGATAGGGCCTATTCTTTGTAGTAATGTACTTTATAATCACTTTATATATATATATATATATATATATAGGTTGCCAATCCAATAGGTATTTTTTTTCTTTATCTATGGGTAAATATTTTTTTTTAGCGGTTGGATCACCATCTAATGGGGATCCAATGGCTATAATGAAGTGCATGAAAAGACGTGCATCATTAATGCTCTTTCTCTCTCTTACTTTTTACAATAAAAAAATGTGCATGCTAAATTTTCATTGGCCAAATTGATACCTACTCATAAGTAAAAAAAAAAAAAATAAACCCACTAGATTGGTACGCATACATATATATATATATAAAGAAAGAAGAGACGAGCATAATGATAACTTTTTTTAGACGTGATTATGAGAGTTTCTAACTTTAATAACAGGAATATTCGCTAAGAACTTTTCGGATGAGTCTTACTCTATCGGACGATGAAGTGTGTCAACATAGCCCGCGTAATATAGTTACTAGTTAGACATGCATATGATACAAGTGAGCACTCTCCATCAAGCCCTGGGCTAGAAAAAACAAACTTTTATATCGGACGATGAAGTGTGTCAACCTAGCCCGCGTAATATAGTTACTAGTTAGACATGCATATGATACAAGTGAGCACTCTCCATCAAGCCCTGGGCTAGAAAAAACAAACTTTTATATTTAAAACTCCGGAAAAATTTATTCAGATTCAACCTACGACCTTTACCTTTGATGACCACCACCTTACTGTCAAACTACCCCACTCGGTGGTTATAATCACTTTTTAGATGAAAAGGTGTTGTCTGCCATGATGATGCGCCTTGAACCTATTTACATTAACTCATCCTCTGTGTATATATGTACAAGGAACTCTAGTTTAACTAAGAAAATTATCCACCGATGATGTATGTATGTTTTGAGTCGTCAGCCTTTCATAAGTTTTTGTCTTATTTACAAATTTGTTGATTTTATTTTAATTTTTTATTGGGATAGTTACATAAATATCTCTTGAATTTTGACTAAACCGTACGATCCATTTTTATATTTATGAATATAATTATATGCATATACCATTGGATCCCTGAAAATAACAAAATATTCTCTTGAGTTTATGAAACTAATAAGAGATTACCTTGGTTTTCAGTTTAGATACAGATGTCAATCCCGATGTTACCCCCTAGATTTCTAACTGAAAAGATGACCTTTGTATACAAATTAAAATACAAAAGGATTTCAACCGAAAAAAGAAAACAAGAAAAAAAACAGGGAATAAAAGTGTATTTTGTTAGTAATAAAAATTCAAAGTGAGTACTAGATCGTTTAATTTGGCTACTATCGTTTTTCAATTTATTTAACATTCAAATGCAAACAACTATTCATTCAAAAAAAATGCACACTACTAATTCTATTTTAAAAAAAAAATGCAGTCTACTAATTACTACGGCGTACCGAATAAAGCTCGCGGATAAGAGTAGCACAGATGTACATTTTTACATAAGTATATAATTACAGCAACCTAGTGAACTACCAATTTTAGGTGATAACCATATTTTTACAAGGTCAAGCTAAATATAAAAATTGATTCTTGGACTATTATATAACTACAATTTTTTTTTTAATAGCATATTAACTACCACTTTTGTCACGCATATAAATTTACATAATCAATTTTATACAATATTTTGAAAATAATATCATAAACAATTTTAAAAGCTTCTATAATAAAATTCCTCAAAAAAAAAAAAAAGAAAAAAACAATTTTAAAAGTTCGTAAAACTGAACAAATGTCATTTTCAATAGGTTAATCTCCATTTTATACATATATAACGAGTCCTTTAATAGTTCAAATTCAGTGTCAAAACACCACCTATATATATATATATATATATATTCCTTAAATGAAACTATTGTTTAATTGCCTTTTTGTTTCTTGATTTGACACAAAAGAGATTATTATAATTAGTAAATAAATGGTGAGGATCACCTGATAAGCTCCTTCTGTAGGGCAGACCCTTGGTTGGTTCTCCTATGTGAGGCTGCACCAAACCCAGTTGTGATCCCATAGATGTCCCTACCTCTGCTGATGCACTCCATCACCCAATCACTGCTGGCCTTCACGGCCGCCCTCGCTGAATCCGAAAGCTCCACCGCCACGCCTCCGCTAGCCACCGCCGCCACCTGGCCTATGGTGAGTGTCCCACCCCCAAGCTGGACCACTGGCTCCCGGTATTCCCTCACCATGCGCCTCACTTCCTCCAAATAGCTTCCCTTCAATGACTCCGCCATGTAAGACCAATTCAATGGGTCTAGTTTATGATCAAACGTTATCTGATGATCTCCATTCCCATTCTTTCCTGATGATGCCATTACTATAGGATATAGTGAGAATATATGTGTCTACGTACTAATTAAGGACTGTTTGGTTCAGAAGAAAGCAAGAGAAAATTTGAAGGGTTGGCACTTGATTTTTATTTGTTATTGCATATATGTTGGTTCAGAAGCATACGAGGCTGCGTGCTCCTTTAAATAGAAAAGGCTAGCGTGTTAGCCACGTTTTCTTATATAGTCTTACATATCAAAAGTGAGTGATCAATAGCACTAATACTATTGTGGGGCCCGTTCCTGAACCTTGTACCACGAGAAGGGCCACGCGGATCGCACGTGATCTTGCCATCGGCCTTTGGGTCTTCCGAATTTAGGGCAGAACCCATCACTGATCCCAAACGGTTCAGCCAGTCAGACCCCAACCACGACAGCTGGCGGTCTGAGGCCCCAAGGGTCTGCTGTCTGGGAACAGCGGCCCTTACCTCAACAGTCGGAGGGGTCAGAAGCCCCAAGGTCCCCAAAACTGATCCCAGACGGTCCAGCCAGTCAGACCCCAACCACGACAGCTGGAGGTCTGAGGCCCCAAGGGTCTGCTGTCTGGGAACAGCGACCCTTACCTCAACAGTCGTAGGGATCAGAAGCTCCCAAAGGTCTTCAGACTGGATACAATGGGAAGCAGACCCACGGCTCCAGACCCGGACAGAGCATTTAATGCGTTTCTGGGTAGGTGTGTGCGCAGGGACAAGCCGTCCTGACAGAACGGCTATTTGCCCAAATTTTGCTCCTGACAGATTGAAGTCGTAGGAGGCGGGGAAAATCAGGCCACGGTAGCACAGAAGAGGTCACAGAAATCTCGGCCCGTCACGGTTAAAAAAGATCTTGAGGTGAAAGGTACTCATTATTTTTCCTGAGATAGAGAACCATGCTATTCACTATCTCAGGACTACATATATTGAAGCCATGCGTTCCCGAGAGGAGCATGTCTGCACAAAAAGCTGATATATATAAAACAGTCTGTGAGCAATAGGACAACAGACAGAGAGAAATCCATAANTTCCTTGCTACAAAACACAAAGATAAACCACTGACTTAAGCATCGGAGAGTCTTTGCAGGTAGCCGCCCCCGCCTCTCCGACCTTGCTTGGAGTTCAGAGAGCTTTGAGACAGCAAGGATACGTGAACAATTAGAGAATCCGGCGTCAACAGTAGGAGACACGTGGACGACTGGTGAGAAACCGCTCCAATAACTATACTACTGATACATTACCTTTAAAAAAAAAATATATAGTATTGATAGTGATGCAAGATCGACCATTACATACTTGACAGTGTTACATACTGCAAGCAAAAAGAAATAAAACACCCTGTGGGACCCGTTCCCGAACCTTATGCCACGAGGAAGGCCACGCGGATCGCACGTGATCTACCAATCAGCCATTGGGCCGCCCGAGGTTAGGGTCGAGTCCATCACTGACCCCAGATGGTTTGGCCCAGTCTGATCCCAACCTCGACAGCTAGGGGTCGGAAGCCCCAAGGGTCTACCGTCTGGGAACAGCGGCCCTTACCTCAACAGTCGGAAGGATCAGAAGTCCCAAGGGTCTTCCGACCGGATACAGTGGAAAGCGACTCACGGCTCCAGACCCAGACAGAGCATTTAATGCGATTCTGAGTAGGTGTGTGCCAGGGACAAGCCGTTCTGACAGAACGGCGATTTACCCATATTTTACTCCTGACAGATTGAAGGCGAAAGAGGCGGCGAAAACTAGGCCACGGCAGCACAGAGGAGATCGCCGAAATCTCGGCCCGTGATTGCTGAAAAAGATTTCGAGGTGAAAGGTACTCAGTCCTGAGATGGAGAACCACGCGGTTCATTATCTCAGGATTATATATATAAGAGTCATGCGTTCCCGAGAGGGGCATGTACACTTAAAAAACAGATATATATAGAAAAGTATGTAAACAAGAAACAAAGAGATTTTTTCATATTGAAATATTTTCCTTGCTATCCTGTATCAAAGATAAACCACTGACTTAAGCATCGGAGAGTCTTTGCAGGTAGCCACCCCCGTCTCTCCGATCTTGCTTGGAGTTCAGAGAGCTTTGAGACAGCAAGGACACGTGGACAGTTGGAGAATACAGCATCAGCAGTTCGAGATACGTGGACGGCTGGTGAGAAACCGCTCCAACACACCCAAGCTTTACTTTACATGACAAAAAATGAGGCATATTATGGATCTTCACGTGATCTAGGGATGATTAGGCGACACGTACGTGGAGGCCGGATGATCAACGAGGGATGCATCATGAGAGCTTGTTATGGTGGTATGGTGGACAGATCATCGCGGCTATTGTAGTGGACTGACGTCATTTCTTTCTTTTATATATGAAGCTCACAAGAATTTTCGAAAATATAAAATTACTTTAAACTTCCGAATAAAGTCTTTATTAAGAAAAAGAAAATATGCCCCGTCTGTGATTGATTATAGATGCTATTTTAACTTTTAAAAATAGTTAGAAAAAAATTGGTAATCAATTTTAAAAATTATTATGTAATTACTATTTTGAACAATATTAGAAAGAAAAAAATAATTGTTTTCACAAAATTGATTCAGTTGTCATAATACATATTTATTAAAATGTTGTTATTCTGCAGAATACATAATCTTTAATTTATTAAACACTACAGCAATTTTGTTAATCAATTTACCAAATGCTTAGATTTTTTTTTTTTCCTTATAATTACTTCATATTCGTAGTAAGCTACAGTAGGATCACATCATAGCAATACCAAATTAAATATAGCTACAATACAACAATATCAAATTGATCCCTAGAATAACTATCACTCTCGAATATGAATGAGGTATGAGTTATTCCTAAATGATCGGTTCCGTCTCAAAAAAAGTAACCTATTAAGCAGTGCAGTACTCCAATTCCTTTTGAACTCATTCTCGTCCAATTTGTACTCTTAAAAATCATTAAATAACTCTTTTTCTGTTTTTTGTTTTTTGTTTTTATTTTCCTTTTCAGTTTTCCGTTTGCTTCCACAAGTACGTTTTCTAATGTAAGTGACAAACTTACGTAAAAACCCGGAATTTTCGAGAGTAATTTGGACATTTTATCAATTTTCCGGATATAATATTGTGAGGATTAATTTGCAAAAATTTTGTGCAGAGATACTAAATTGCAAATTTTGGGGGACTAGATTGATAGAAATTTGAAATTTTGAGGACTTATGTACAATTTTTAAAAAATTGCACAGCCCTATAAGACAGGGCTACGTGCCCGTTCTCTTTCTTCTCTCTCTCTCTCTCTCTCTCTCTCTCCTCTCTCCTCTCCCCCGATTTCTCTCTTTTCTCTCTCTTCTATCTCTCAGCCGCACCACCGCAGAAGGTTGCAGGACCGCCGCCAGCCGTCGTCCACCCGTGCCATCGACCAGCGTCGGCTAGCCAGGCCGCGCCGAAGCTCCGTCGCCCCTCGCCGCTCGCTGTCGCCGCCAAGTTCGCCGGGAAACTCCATAGAAGCCGATTTGAGCTTTTTCAGATTTTTGACCATTGGTGACGATTCTGGCCACCGTTCGACCCCCAACCGGTCCTATTGGATTCATCTCGTCTCAAGGATCATCAAGGTATATATATCCCAACCCCATTTTGTCTGGATTGAAAGTTACCATTTTTGGGCATTTTGAGTTTATGGCTGTAGTTTTTGATCCGGCCGTTCGATTGTGTTTATGAGTTCATTTTTGGAATGTACTCGGAAAATGGAGAAGTTTGATATATATATTGTGTTGTTTGATAATTAGCACGAAAATCGAGATTGGACAGTCGAGATTTTATCTCGTTTTGCGTGCCACCAGTCCGATGTGGGCCCAGACCAGAATTGGACAAATTATATGTCTAACCTAGCTATTTTGGGTGCTAGGAATTCAGCGAAGAGATCCGTTTGCGAAATTGAAGCTTCGGTGAGAAGTTGACTTTTCACAAGAGGACGATCGAGGGCTTGGAATTGGTTCCCGACCCTCCAGGCGATCGTCAACGACATCTTGAGGACTCAATAGCGTGGTATCGCTATTCCGATGAGGTAGGGGTTTAGTTACTTTCGTTCTATATCGTTTTTGAGTTAAAACTTATTTTCTGCAGCATATAAAAATGAGTGTATTTTTAAGGATTTGAATTATATGTGATGGAATCTGGTTATACGATATATACTGTACTGCTCTGGGAATTTGCTGTGTGCAGGTTATTTTGGGTATATGAAAAAATAGGGCCGTTATGCTACCCGTTTTCTATAAAACCCTATTATGCATGTTTTTACTGAAAAACCAGAGTACAGTAGTTTTTACACTTCAGTTCTAGATTGCACATGTCATAGGATCATACATGAGCACCGTGTTAGTATATTGGGTTTTACAGTGTGGTGCTGTGTGCCCCACCGTCGTTGAAAGTTCGTAAACTCGCGCGGGGTTTGTTCTTCTGATTACCTCTTCATTTGGTAGGCGTAGGTAATTCGGTTGCCCTTCCAGGTTTGGTAGGCGACACACGGGTATCCTCTTCGGGTATGGACTTAGGTATTAGGCAGGCTGTTAGGCATACTTAGTGCCATCATCCTGGGTTTCCACAGATGAGAGGATGAGAGCTCATAGGTATAGGTTGATTTGTGTCATATGCATATGGATTGATGGTTTTGATTACACTGTTTTATATACATGGGTTCTCGGTTTGGATTATATATATATATATATATATATACGTGTGTGTATATTTTGGATTTGAACTAACTATGCAGGAGTTTTCCATCACTGAACTGTTTTTCTTCGAGGTAACTATTTTCCTACTGGGCATTGTATGCTCATCCCCCCCATTCTTCTCTTCCTCAGGTGGTGTTTAGTGCGATCTTGGAAATCAGGAGGAGTAAGAGGCCATCTTGACTGTAGTTCATTTCTTGGTAATGCTAGAAGTCTACTATTGTAGTGTTTGGATTGTTTGGGGTTTTGTATTAGCATTGGACTAAGATTTCTACTTTCTATTTTGTCTTTAAACTTATGTATGCTATTTTGGGATTTAACCTGTTGTTGTAGATGATGATGATGCTTGGACTTATATTTGATTTTTCTGTTTTTCAATTATTATTCAATCTATGTTTAATGGTGTATACGAACTGTGGGAGTGGTTCACGGGATGAAATTCTAAATACTTTATCAAAATGGACTGTTTACAAAACTAAAACATTTTAGACACTTTTCAAATAAATCAAGAAATTTCCCACCTTTGTGAAATTCCCCTTCTGCCACTGGCCCGGGTTTTGGGTTGTGACAGAATTATGGTATCAGAGGTTTGATTTTAATAGCTCGGACGTATCTCCATTACACTAGACTGAAGTTATTTTATGACAAGCATGCATCATTATCTCACTAACAGTTTGACATATTGTTTCAGACTTGTAAGGATGCCTCCTAAAAGAGTTCCGAGGCACCAGCTGGGTGCCGAACCTCCTCAACATCCAGATTTCTCTAATCTGATCAAGGCAATGCAGTAGGCATTTGCCCAGATAAGCAACCCAGACTATCAGCCTCCAGCTCCGAGGGCACATCAGCTGGATCAGTCAGATTACCTCCAGCGATTCATGCGCCTCCAGCCAGGGCAGTTTGATGGGAGACCAGATCCTCTCATGGCAATTGCTTGGTTGCGTGAGATGGAGAGGCATTTTCGATCCCTTGGTGCTCTGGTAGAGTTTTGGGCAATACCATTACCCATCTGTCTGGGAATGCCATTCGTTGGTGGGAGACTATGGAGTGGATGCAGGATGTTGTGGGTCTTACTTGGGAAGGCTTTGAGCAGATTTTTAGGGCTCAGTATGCCAATGAGGATCAATAGGATGAGATTATGAATCGGTTTGAGATTTTGGTCCAAGGTAACAGAACGGTGAATGAGTACCTGATTAAGTTCACTGAGTTGGCAAGTGTTGCCCTTGACCCAGGTACGAGTGAGAAGTCCCGAGTTGCCAAGTTCAGGAGTCATCTGAATCGGAACATTTTCAACAGGATTGGTACCTAGACTTTCCATACTCTTCCTGAGATTGCAGTGGCTGCCCAGTAGGCAGAGGCTATAGAAGAAAATTTGGATTCCAGGAGGAATCAACAGAGAGGAAATGACAGGAAAGCCACCAGAAGGAACCAGGGGCAGTGGTCAGCCCAGGGTACTCCGAGTAGTGGGAGCTCGAATAGCAGTAGTTCTTCAGGAGGTGGCAGAGGCAGTCCGTATGGAGGATGTTTTGTTTGTGGCCAGCCAGGTCACTGGAAGAAAGAGTGTCCTACTCGCCTGCAGAAATCTCCTCTTTCTTAACCGCAAGGGAGTCAGTCAGGTTCTGTTCCTTATCAAAACACTCAGGTAAGGCCGCAACAGTCATAGGGTGCTTTGTAGACTTTTACTTCCCTTTAGCCTTATCAGCATCAGTATCGCCTTCAGGGTTACACTCAGAACTTTCAGACTCCTCGGGCCTCAGGGAGTCAGGGTGGGCGTGGATATGACAGTAGTAGTCCAGGATCTAGCAGCAGCCGACCTGGTCAGGGGAGAGGTACCAAAGGGAAAGGAAAGGTAACTGGCCAAGCCTATGCTTTTACTGGAGCTGACGACACTCAGGATCGCACTAGTTGAGGTGTTGTTGACGATATGATCCTTATTTCACACTCTTGGGCACATATTTTGTTTGATATTGGTGCATCCCATTCATTCATATCCTTATTGTTTGCTCAACTGTTGGGGTTAGAATTTTCTGATTTGGATTACGTATTGACGTTGGGTACATCTTTGGGAGGAATGGCTGATGTGTCTAGTGTGTGTAAGTCTTGTCAGATTGTGATTGGTGATAGGCAGCTTCTTGTTGATTTGATTGTGTTGCTGATGGGATAGTACGACGTAATACTCGGTATGGATTGGTTGTCAAAAGATCGAGCGGTTGTGGACTGTCGTACAAAGCGGGTGACTCTTTTTCCTAGTGATGGATATCCTATTGTCTATCAGGCTGGGATGAGTCCGTTGAAGCTTAGTCCTGTTCTGAAAGCGTGCATGGGTGGAAGAAAGAAACTCGAGTGTTATGGGAACTTGTTTGCTATGGATGGCGAGGAGAGGACAAATGATCAAGACCCATGGATTTCAGTGGTGTGTGAGTATTCGGAGGTGTTTCCTGATGACTTACCGGGGTTACCACCAGACGGGGAGATCGAGATCTGTATTGAGCTAGTTCCTGGAGCTCAGCCAGTTTCTATTCCAGTCTATCGCATGGCACTTGCTGAGATGGAAGAATTAAGAGAACAGTTGGACGATCTGCTTTCCAAAGGCTTCATTCGCAGTAGCACTTCTCCTTGGGATGCTCTTATTTTGTTTGCGAAGAAAGCTGATGGTTCGTTGAGACTTTGTGTGGATTACCGAAAGTTGAACCAGCTGACAGTGAAGAACAAGTATCCTTTGCCAAGGATAGATGAGTTGTTTGATCAACTCGGTGGTTCGAAGTGCTTCTCCAAGATTGACTCGAGATTCGGTTATCATCAGTTGAAGATAAGAGAGGATGATATACTTAAGACAGCATTCAGAACTCGATATGGTCATTTTGAGTTTCTGGTGATGCTATTTGGTTTGACGAATGCTCCTGTAGCATTTATGGATCTCATGAATCGGATTTTCAGACCATTTTTGGATCGTTTTATGGTTGTGTTCATCGATGACATCCTGGTATATTCCAAGACTCGAGAAGAGCATGCCGAACATCTGGGGATAGTACTCAAGACCCTGAGAGATCATCAGTTGTATGCCAAGAAATCGAAGTGTGACTTTTGGATGTCAGAAGTGAAGTTCTTGGGTCATGTGATTTCTCACGGAGGTATTTCAGTCGATCTTGCTAGGATCGAAGCTGTTCTAGAATGGGAAAGACCGAGAAATGTGATAGAGGTACGTAGTTTCCTTAGATTGGCAGGCTACTGCCGTCGTTTTGTGCAAGATTTCTCGAGAATTGCTTTGCCTTTGACGAAGTTGACCAGGAAGGATGTTAAGTTTGTTTGGGATCACAAAAGTGAAGAAACTTTTGTCAGGTTAAAGCAGAGTTTAACCACCACACTTGTTCTTACTGTTCCTGATAGTAACGAGCCTTATGTGGTGTATACCGATGCTTCAAAGACGAGTTTGGGATGTGTCTTGATGCAGAATGTCCGTGTTGTGGCTTATGCTTCTCGTCAGTTGAAGTCGCATGAAAGGAACTATCCCACCCATGATCTGGAGCTTGCAGCAGTGATCTTTGCCTTGAAAATTCGGCGATGTTACTTGTATGGTGTGAAGTTTGACATATTCCCCGATCATAAGAGTTTGAAGTATCTCTTTACCCCGAAGGATTTGAACTTGAGACAACGAAGACATGTTGAATATATGGAGGATTATGACTTCAACCTACAGTATCATTCGAGTAAGGCCAACGTTGTAGCCGATGCACTGAGTAGGAAGCCTTGTGGTGTACTAGCTGCACTAGTGTTCGAAGACTGGAAGAACTCAGTTGCGATTGGTGATTACAACTTGCAGTACTTCGAGAATGAAGGGGTTGCTTGCCTGAGCAACATTGTGATTTCACCATCTCTTCTCCAGACTGTCCAGCGGAGTCAATGGCAAGACAGAGAGTTGAGGACAATCTGGAACCGGCTTCAGAATGGTAAACAGTTAGATGGTTAGAGCACTAACAGAGAAGGGTTCTTGCTTTTCAGTGGGAAGTTGGCTGTAGCTGATGACCCTAATCTTCGAGAAACCATTCTAACAGAGGCTCAGAAATCAAGGTTCGCAGTACATCCGGGTAGTACTAAGATGTACCGGGACTTGAAACTGCAGTATTAGTGGAAAGGAATGAAGAAGGATGTAGCTACTTTTGTGGCTAAGTGTTTGACTTGTCTGCAAGTCAAGACTGAACACTAGAGACCAGCTGGATTACTTCAGCCGTTGCCAATTCTGGAATGGAAATGGGACAAGATCACGATAGACTTTATGACCAGTTTGCCGAGGACCTTAAGGAAGAATGACGCAGTTTGGGTGATAGTCGATCGGTTGACGAAGAGTGCTCATTTTATACCGATCCGGATTGACTACTCTCTTACTAAGCTCAGTAGACTGTATGTGAAGAACATCATATGCTTGCATGGTGTGCCTTCAAGCATAGTATTTGATAGAGATCCAAGGTTTACTTCCAAGTTTTGGAGAGCCTTGCGGAAAGCGTTTAGTACGTAGTTAGATATCAGTATAGCTCACCATCCTGAGACAGACGGTCAGTCTGAAAGGATGATTCAGATTCTTGAGGACATGCTACGTTGTTGCATACTGGACTTTGGTGGGAACTGAGATGATCATCTTCTTTTAGTGGAATTTGCTTACAATAACAGTTATCAGACCAGTGTGGGTGTGGCTCCATATGAAATGTTGTATGGAAGGCCGTGTAGATCGGCTTTGTGTTGGACGGATCCCGAAGAGTGTGTTACTCTTGGACCTGAGTTGATTGAAGAGACTACTGAAAAGATCAAAGATATCCAAGAGAGACTCAAAGAGATTCAGAGTCACTAGAAAAGTTATGCTGACCCTAAGAGGCGTGAGGTAGAGTTCGATACTAATGATTCCGTGTTCTTGAAAGTGACTCCAAGACGTGGTGTTACAAGATTTGGAGTTAAGGGTAAGCTTGCTCCAAGGTATATTAATCCTTTTGAGATCACTGAAAGGATTGGACCAGTGGCGTATCACTTGAATCTGCCTACACAGTTAGGTCACGTGCATAATGTGTTTAACATGTCGATGTTGAGGAAGTACACGCCAGACTCATCTCATGTTATCCAGTATGTGCATGTACCGATCCAAGAAGATNGTGCTTTGGGAACATCACAAAGAAGATGAGGCTACTTGGGAACTCGAGACGGAGATGTACGAGAAGTACCCTCATTTGTTTAACTTTCAGTTAGAAGTTGTATTGTGATGTAAACTTTGACTTGTATTTTGAATTTCAGGACGAAATTCTTATAAGGAGGGGAGAATGTAAAAACTCGGAATTTTCGAGGGTAATTTGGACATTTTACCAATTTTCCAAATATAATATTGTAGGGATTAATTTGCAAAATTTTTGTGCAGAGAGACTAAATTACAAATTTTGGGGGACTAGATTGATATAGATTTGAAATTTTGGAGATTTATGTGTAATTTTTAAAAAATTGCATAGCCCTATAAGACAGGGCCACGTGCCCGTTCTCTTTCTTCTCTCTCTCTCTTCTCTCTCCTCTCCCCCGATTTCTCTCTCTCGGCTGCACCAATGTAGAAGGTCGCAGGACCGCCACCAGCCGTCGCCCGCTCGTGCCACTGATTGGAGTCGACTCGCTAGGCCGCACCGAAGCTCCACTAGACCTCGCCGCTCGCTGCCGCCGCCTGGTTCGCCAGGAAATTCCATAGAAGCCGATTTGAGCTTTTTCGGATTTTTGACTGCCGCCGACGATTCTGGCCACCGTTCGACCCCCAACCGGTCCCATTGGATTCGTCTCGTCTCAAGGATCATCAAGGTATATATATCTCAACCCCATTTTGTCCGGATTGAAAGTTACCATTTTTGGGCATTTCGAGTTTATGGTTGTAGTTTTTGATCTGGCCATTGGATTGTGTTTTTGAGTTCATTTTTGGAATGTACTCAGAAAATGGAGAAGTTTGATATATATATATATATTGTGTTATTTAGTGATCGGCACGAAAATCGAGATCGGACGATTGAAATTTTGTCTCGTTTTGCGTGCCACCGGTCCGGTGTGGGCTCAGACCAGAATTGGACAAATTATATATCTAACCTAGCTATTTTGGGTACTAGGAATTCAGCGAAGAAGTCCGTTTGTGAAATTGAAGCTCTGGTGAAAAGTTGACTTTTCGCAAGAGGACGATCAAGGGCTTGGAATTGGTTCTCGACTGTCCAGGCGATCGTCAACGACACCTTGAGGACTCAATAGCGTGGTATCGCTTTTCTGGTGAGGTAGAGGTTTAGTTACCTTCGTTCTATACCATTTTTGAGTTCAAACTTATTTTCTGCAGCATATAAAAACAAGTGTGTTTTTAAGAATTTGAATTATATGTGATGGAATCTGGTTGTACGATATATACTGTACTGCTCTGGGAATTTGTTATGTGCAGGTTATTTTGGGTATATCAAAAATAGAGCCGTTATGCTGTCAGTTTTTCTGTAAAACCCTATTATGTATGTTTTACTGAAAAACCATAATACAGTAGTTTTTACACTTCAGTTCTGAATTGCACGTATGATAGGATCATACATGAGTACTGTGTTAGTATCGTGGGTTTTATAGTGTGGCGCTGCATGCCCCACCATCGGTGAAAGTCCGTAAACTCGCATAAGATTTGTTCTTCTAATTACCTCCCCATTTGGCAGGCGTAGGCAATTCGGTTGTCCCTCCAGGTTTGGTAGGCGACACATAGGTGCACCCTTCAGGTATGGGCTTAGGTGTCAGGTAGGCTGTTAGGCATACTTAGTACCATCATCCTGGGTTTCCACAGATGAGAGGATGAGAGTTCATAGGTATGGGTTGATTTGTGTCATGTGCATATAGATTGATGGTTTTGATTACACTGTTTTATATATATGGGCTCCTGGTTTGGATTATATATATATATATATATACGTGTGTGTATGTTTTGATTTGAACTAACCATGCAGGATTTTCCATCACTGAACTATGTAACTATTTTCCTACTGGGTATTGTATGCTCATCCCCTCCCCCCTTTCTTTCCTTCTTCGAGTGGTATTCAGTGCGATCTTGGAAATCAGGAGGAGTAAGAGGCCATTTTGATTGTAGTTCATTTCTTGGTAATGCTAGAAGTTTACTATTGTGGTGTTTGGACTATTTGGGATTTTGTATTAACATTGAACCGAGATTACTACTTTCTATTTTGTCTGTAAACTTATGTATGCTATTTTGGGATTTAACTTGTTATTGTACATGATGATGATGCTTGGACTTATATTTGATTTTCTCGTTTTTCAATTATTATTCGATCTATGTTTAATGGTGTATACGAGCTGTGAGAGTGGTTTACGGGATGAAATTCCAAATACTTTATCAAAATGGACTGTTTACAAAACTAAAACTTTTTAGATACTTTTCAAATAAATCAAAGAATTTTTCACTTTTATAAAATTCCCCTTCTGCCACTGGTGCGGGTTTTGGGTCGTGACAACTTCTGTCACTGATTTTTGAAGAATATCGCTAGTGGTTTTAGTTTAGAAACTCATTATCATTTATTTTGAATGTTTTTTTTTCCCTTTACGGTTTTGCCTCCGTTATGTTGTTTTAAAGTACTGTTATTCTAGTTTTGTCAATACTAAGCTAAATCTTCCTTATTGTGAAATCCAGAATTTTTCAGCAAATTTCAGAAAGTGATTTAGTAGAAACAAGAGAAGCGGTTAAAAGAACTTTAGCGAGTGAACTCCATTGAAGAAAAAAAAAAGAGGAAGGAAGAGAATGGGTAGATGACTGTGAGAGGTAAATGGGTTGTGCAAACGGGGTGTTTATGTCGTACAACTTGATATCATTTTTTCGGTAACTTTTTACTTGTTAGTCCAAATTAGTTTTAAACCATTATAAGGTATAACATGTGGGGTGTACACCCAATAATTAATTTATTAATTTTTTCTCACCAAAATATCCTTGTATGAATAAATATACACATAGCTAACCATTAATAATATAACTTTTATTTTTTTCTCACGCACCAATAAACACTTAGGGCCAAAAACTTATTATTTAGGTTATCTTATATAATACATAACTCTGAATCAGTATACCTTGACTAACCACTTTTACTCACTAATTAATAATGTCATGAATGCAACTCTTTTTGATATGGCAAGTTTTTTTTTCTTTTCTTTTGAAGATTTTTTTTTCTTGTTGTTTTGATTTCAGATTTAAGAACAATCACTGATCAAGAACACTAAACCCCAGCCGTAAAAAATAACCAACTTGTAAATGAGAAAAAGAAATAAAAAAATGTTAATAATTTCTTAATCTATCAAGTCCCACAAATTTGTTCTTACGTTCTTTTAAAAACAAAAACAAAATAGTAAAGTAAATAACTTTATATATAGAGAGAGATAGATGCACAAGGTTTAAGAAGAAAAGGTAAGGTGTGTGAGTTAAATTTCAAAAGTACTAGGTCAGAGAAGAAATTTTCACTTAATTTGTGTTAACAACCACTAATTTTCCTTTTTGAAGGGTGCTAATGACCAATTTGAAATTAAAGTAAAGGTATGACAAAATAAACTTTTATATCTTGAGTTATCGTAAGGGGTGTATTTAGAGGAGGACTGGCAAGAGAGTCTCCTATTCTTTATTTATTTACTTATTAACAAAAGATAGAAATGCATGCAGAATTCTAATTCTCTATTAAACTTGAATTCTAATTAGACTGGAGTGAAATCATACTGCAAGATGTAGCTAGTCACCTCTTTTATAAGGAATGTCCATCCAATGATCAGTATATGACACGTAGTTAAAAGTAGTTTTAAATTTTAAATTGACTTGTTACCAATATATTGATTGGATATAAATTGTAACAACAAATTTAGATAAGTGATTTATGTTCATACTTGCCTGCCAAACTTTTTGTCCTTCTGTTTTATTTTATTTTTATTGGCATGGATTGCCCAAAAGGAGATAATTATCTACCTGATCAATAAAACCTCTCAAAAATTAAACAAAATTTGATATAAATATTTAGATGTGAGTATTACCATATTCTTAACGAAGTAGATTGGCTCAAATAATACGAGCTTCGTTATCTACGATTTCGGTTTTAGGTTCGAGTCACACTAGATGTAGACGTGAAAGCCTATCCCTAATAGGATGAAGTGAGGATTAAGTAGTAAGTAAGTATTTTTTTTTAATTTGTAATAAGTGTAGGTTATTAATTAAGTTTCATTTTAAAAAAAAAAAAAAAAAATATTAACTTATTCTCATTTGCAGTTATTTTATGGTTCCCTTTGTTAAATGTCGAGCTATCTACTACCTGAAACATGAAGTATAGATGCAAGAATAAGAATATAAGATGTGATCGTATATTTCTATCCCTAAATAATGGAGGTCTAGATCCCATCACTTAATAAATTTATGAAAATTGACATTTTAGTCTTATTGCTAATTATCGTTACCCACCGAATCAAGGAAAGATACAGCAAATTACCACTACAATAGAAAAAGAAAAAAGAAAAATATTCTGCCCAATGGCCAATAGAAGCGTACTGGTACCTTGTAAAGGGTAGATTCCGAGGACGATTATTCCACAAAGAAAGCTTAATTTGTAGGTTTTCTAGTCGCCAATTACAAGGGTTTTTCTTAATTGATAAATGAAATAATTAGCCAATTAATTAGTACCGTTTTCTTCTAATTTGCCCATCGACTTGGACAAAGAATTTAGCGTTGCATTCTCATCAACTCATGATGGCCTTTTTGCTAACTATATCGATGAGGGTTTCTAAGCCTAATTGCCGAACTTTGTGTCATGTTTACGANATATATATATATATATATATCAGATTTATAAGAAATATATTAGCACCAAATTTGATATACTTCTTACATAATTAATATAATATATAAAAGTGATATATTAATATTATACATAAAACTGATCCGCTAAAAAAAGTCATTTAGCAAAAGCAAATGGCCATTTCATTTAATAGATGAAGAAAACTGCCATTTCTTAAGTTGACGTTAAAAAGAGATCTAATATTCCATAGGCATTATATTTGTTTTAACCTATTGGTAAGTATAACTTTTTCAACCGTCCTATTTTTGATTCAATGACTATTATTTAATGGTTTTACAGCCAAAAAAAAAGTCATCATTAATTGTGTTTTATACATAACCATCTATAAAAGGTATTTACCTAGCTTCGTTGACTTTATAAGAATATCTATTTCAGTCTCGTCCTATATATAGAAGGTGTTAGGAATAAAATTGGTTCAGCTTATTTTATGGCTAATATGAGACCTATAAAAGGTAATTTATATTTTTATGGCTCCGCAACTTGTGAGAAAAAGGTAATTACCATTACGATAATTATATTTTAAGTAAGATATTTTCTAATAACTATCTTATTATGACTAGGTTACTGAAAGATTATTATTATTTATTTAATTGCTAGGTTTCCTATTTATTATATATTTATTATTTTTTTTTTATAAATATGGGATATACAATACATCTTTTTTTACGTAATTTCTACTAAAATCTCTATAACTGTTGTTTTTATTCTCTGATGCAGTTTAGCTGAATTTTTGGTCTTTTAAAGGCAATTAAGAACTAATCAGTGATTTTATATCAAGGGTTTGATTCTTGCAAAGAATATGTATGTAGACAATTCTTGTGAGCACAATCACAATAAAATATTAATCTATTTTGTTGGATGTAGGATTACAAGTGGCCATGAACTTGTTTTCTATTTTTTTTTTATTTGATTAACTTTCTAATGGGTTTTTTTTTTTATTTTTAATCTATGTATAGGTCTTTCTTTTAGCCATTAGATCATCATCTAATGGTGATCTAATGGCTATAATGAGGTGCATAAAAAACATGTATCATTAATGCTATTTCTCTCTTTTACTTTTTACAATAAAAAAATATATATGATAAATTTTCATTAGCCAAAATAAAATCTATGTATAGGTAAAAAAAAAAAAAAGCCTATTGGATTGAATTGGTGCCCTATATGTATATATAAGATACATTAGAAATGTTAGAATCTCACCACACTTGTTTTCTTTTATTATTTTATCTAATCTAACATAGGGATTCTTTCTAAAAGTGGGATTTGATTCAAGTCTAAATAGGATGGCTCTATTACCACCTTTTTTTTTTTTCTTCTCTTTCTATCACTTATATAAAAATTAATTTATGACAAAAATAACCATATACTAAATGACATAAATAGACTAAATAAATATTAACAACTAGAAATTTTGTTCTTAATTATAAGATTAGCTTTTAACACATCCCTTTGAACACCTTTGATGAAATTTATAATTAATTCTTAAAATTAAAAAGAAAATCCTTGAAAAAGGCTAAAAAGCTTTTAGTTAGATTAAGTTTTGATATTACAGATAAACATATTGTACTTTCTAAATTCCAATTATTTTGATTGAGTGACTATCTTTTTCTCTCTTACATGTTTCTGTCCATTACGATAAATGTATTAGCACATATCATTTTTTCCTTTTTTTTTTTTAAGGAGTATTAATATACGTCGTGTCTCACTATATTGTCATGACTAAAAATCCAAAATCATGACTTTTAGCAATTTTAAGTGAAATTATAATAAAATATTAATTTTACAAAATATAAGAGAAATCATGTATTAAAGGTACCTAGCACCCTGATATTACCCATTGGTACATTAGCCAAAAAACCTGTGCAGGGGGCTAGGTCTTTTACCTAGTACTGCAGTAACTTGCCAGCGATCTAAACTACTATGATGCAATAATGAAACTGAAGTACGTGATTCTATGATATGTACAACATGTAACAATTCACAATAACTTTGCATCCATGAATCAAATCATGTTTTAAAATCTATTTTGGTATTATTCTGAGATTTACTGTAACATGGGATGTATACTGTTATTTTATCCCATAATCACTATAAAAATATGTAAAATAATCCACACAGTCTAATTCCAGTATAATTCAACAATTTTCAATAATTTGTCAAACTACCGTGAAATTAAGATTTTTCATAAATAAGTTTTAATGTAATTATAAATCTAAACAGATATAAAATCAGGTAATTGAACCCCTACCTCAATATGGTAATAATACCAAGCCAATGACACTCGAAGAAACTCCTGTTGGTCACTTGGGTGTTCGAATGATAGTTTCTAGATCCTAGTAAGTCCACTTGAAAAAGTGACTTTTCCACCAGAGTCTTAGATGGAGAAACTGAGGTCACCACTGAATTTAGAATACCAAAAAATATTAGGTTAGACATATACCTTGTCAAAAATGGATCTTAACGCGGGATTGGCATGTGGCATGCAAAATGATACAATTTTTGTGCCATGAAATTCTAATTTTTGTGTCACTATGAAACATAGTCATATTTTATATCACTGAGTTTAAATTCAAAGTCAGAACTCAATTTTGAGGTCCCGAGCAAACCTTACGCTCAAAAATTCGAGAGCTACATAAATACCACATTTCAAAGGAATTTAGAAAAATATCATTTTTGTTCATAATTTGTAAAAATATCACATTTCTAAAATAGTTTGAAAATATTTAGAAAATATTATTGTTACAGAATTATTTTAGAAATATTACTTTTGAAAATAGTTTGAAAAAGTATCAACTTCACTGATTAATTGTTTAAATATCACTTTTTAATAATATTTCGAAAATGAATAATTTTCTAATATCAGCCCAAGACTCAAATATAATTAGTTACAAATTCTAGTTTAACACTATTTAGTTTAGCGAAAATTTCACTTTTTGTTCTAAATTCAAAAAATACCACATTTTTTTTATTTAAAAATTATTGCACTATTGGATACCATTTTTTCTTCTACTAATCGTAATTATTCATGATTTTTAACTTTTTTTCATCTCATATATTTATCTCGAATAAATAATTACCTAACAAAAAATTTACAAAAATATCACTTTTAACATAATTGGTAAAAACAGCAAAAGTGGTAAAAACTTACCAGGGATGAATTTTTACGTGCAACCACTTGGAGGAGATCGATGACAACGAGACGAATCCAACGGTACCAGAGGTGAGTCAAATGGAGGTCCAGTGAAGCTCCAATAGCCGAGAAACATTGCAATGGCCGAAAACTTAAAAGAATCCAATCTCCATTTTCAGACGACGAAATTTGGCAAGACTTGGTGGCGTGGCTTCATTGGAGAGAGGTGGTCATGGCAGGCTGGCGTGTCGACTGGTCGAAGGCACGGTGGAGCAGCGGCAAACTTTAGCGAAAATCTAGCGTTTTGGTGCTCTCAAGGATTTCTTATGTGAGAAGATGAAAATCCGAAATCGTTTTAAGTAATTTTCTAACACTATAGTACTTGAATATTAAATTCAGATATTTTGCTTATTTTATTTTGAAAATTCAAAATTATAACAATACTATTACTTTAGAAAAAAACTCTTTTGCCATTTATTTTAACCAGATTTTACAATATTCTTTTCTTTTATTTCTCTTTTCCTATTATTATTATTATTTTTTTTTTTGAGTTCTCACTATATATTCTTTTGAAGAAAGGAATGAAGGTGATAGTTGCCTAGGAAGCCAAACGCGTTATCCTCCGCCCTATTTATTCTTTTGAAGAAAGGAATAAAGGTGATAGTTACCTAGGAAGCCAAACGCGTTATCCTCCGCCCTTAGTTTGGGAATTTACCAATAAATGTATCCTACAGTAAACTTTTAATATGCATGGGATCAAGCTAGTGGCAAACAAAGAAACAAGAACAACTTTTACATGAATATATCGCATAATTGAAAATATAGATTATAATTTACTAATGTCAATGGGAATCATGACTGACTATTTTTTTCCGAGGTGACAATGTGCTTTACCGTTCTTTTGCTAAAGTTATTCTACACGATCGCCCAATTATAGGTTGGTTGTATATTTTATTTCTTTAAGTTAATTGGTATTTCGCTCATAAACTTATTGGTGAAATTGGACAATTGCGATGAAATTTCAAATACCAATTCATTTTATACATGGATGTTCCGTGAGATTGACACTTAGTATAAAAAAATCTTATATGCCCCATCTCGCAATTGATAGGGCCTGAATCATGAGGTCTGGGGGGCCACCTGGCGAGTGGAATAAATGATAAGTAATTTAGGGCAAACAATGAATAGTAAGCACTCAATGAGCTCATTAAACAGAGGAGCTCGTCAATGGAACATCCCCAGGTAAGGAGGGCATGTGAAATCCCTAAAATCAAATATATCCATAAAGATTGATTACCGACTGAACAAAGAGGGAGTCAATCCCAAAAAATTTCACTAAGACCATAGGTAAGAATCTAACGTTCTAAATTCGACGCTTTCAACGTCTCATTTCAAATAAATATTAAAATAACAGAGAAATAATAATACAGAATATAAACCAATCTCACAACACAAGAATTTAAGTAGAAAACTCTCAAATAAGAGAAAAACCGAGGTCTCTTATAAAGAATTTTCTTATATGAAAAGTTTTTATAATCACATAAATTTCTCTCTTTTATACCCAATAATCTCAATATACCTAAATACATTCTCACAAGTATTCTTTCACTCATATCTTACACCGCTAGTCTAAGGATTTAATTAGAAGAAAACTTGAAATATTTCTAATTTTTAGGATGAAGAGAATGAAAAAATGACTTCTCTTTTTATAGGTTAGGCTCACCATTCCTTCATCAACCTTCACACAATTTGAATGCGGTTTGCACATCATTTAAGTGTTCACATGTCTTCATCCATATATGTTTATATCTGTTTATATATATATTCACATGTACACTTTTATATGTGTTCATAGAGATATGTTCACACATATATTCATATGTATTCATATGTATATATTTACTTCTATTCATATATGTTCACATATATCGATAATCTTCCACTTGAAGGCTATGTTTTGTAGGGAAAAAAAGGGAGAGAAAGGAAAAGTTTTGAGAGAAAAGTGGAGGGAAATAAAAATTTAGGCTGTCTGGTAGAAGAGAAAAAGGGAGGGAAAAAAATAGTGGGACTCACTCGAATATTTTCCTCCCAAAAATGGAGAGAAAAGGGGGAAGAAATTTTTTTTTTTCTAATATTTTAAAGTGAATTTACCAAATGACTTTGTACACTACTTTTAAAATTTTAATAAAAAAGGCTAAATAGTCATTCTAAAATATATTAGTTTTTTTTTTCTTTTTACATACCAAACAATAATGGAAGAAAGATATTTTTATTTCCATTCTAAATATTTTCTTTTCCTCCTAATTTTTTTTTCCCTTCTACTTTCTTTCCTTTCAATTGAACATAGCTGAAGACTTGATTTCAATCACGCCTTCACATACGATTTCATCTCATGACTTATGTTGCTATCATTATCTTTTCTGACAATCATACTTCACTATATGAGTATATCACTTAGAATTAACGAATTCTAAGATTTTCATCTTAGCCCATGTCGAAAGAATCTTGCTGATAATTATGGTATTGACTCTCACGTTTGGCTTCTCCAAGAGTCCACTAGCCATCGATATCATTCAACACACCCTTTACATCAATGTCAAACCAATGCATGTATGCAAACTTGTTGCCGCTAATTGTGCCATGACATCTTTGGAGATAAGCGGCACGCCATGAGGATGCACATATCATGATCAAATGATAAGATCATTGTCTCCATCATAGGAGACAATATTAGTAACATCACCAGATTTGGAGTTTTTAGTCAAACTTGCTCCACCTTTTTGACAATTTATTTTCAGGTGCTCAGATTATCTACATCCCAAGCAGATTACATTCTTTTTCATAGAGATTTCTTCTTGGTGACGAGTACTAATGCTGAACCTTCATTGGGAATATTACTTCCACCACTTATCAGTCTTCTTTCTTCAGATAAAAATTTACTTGTGATTTCAGAAAAACTACAGTATCCTTCCTATATACCAAAATAGGTTTCATATACTCATAGAAAAGTGGAAAAGACCAGATGAATCACAATACTTTATCTTCATCTTCAATCTTTACTCTGATAGCCTCTAGTTTAGAAATGATACCATTCAAGATACTTAGATAATTAGAAATTTTTGTACTTTTATTCATACACAATATATGAAATTGTTTCTTTAGATACACTCGATTTGAGATACTTTTTGCCTGATACAATTCTCTAAGCTTTCCCTAGAGATCTTTGACCATTGTTATTCTAAGCATATTTGTAAGGATATTTTTGTTCAGATACATGCATATCGCACTTATAGCTTTCTCATCCAGATCATCCCAATCTTCAACGCTTATACTGGATTTCTCATAGTCTTTGCCCTTATATGTCTCTCTGCCTTTCAAAATCTTTTGTATTTAGATTGAATCAATAAATCCTTAACATGTATTTGCTACAAGCTATAATTGATATTCCTATCAAATATCTCCACATCACCCCTGATCGGAATTGAAATCTTATTTCCTGATATCTTGCTTCACACTTCTAGCTTAAAAAACCACTAAGAAAATTCCTAAGAAAAATTGAAGGGTCCAAGTACTCCAACTTTAACACAACCTTCTTGCACATAATTTCTTAGGCTAACACCAAATCCTAGTCCACTGAAGAACCCCACTCTGAAATCATTTGTTAGGAATCTGACCGATTTAGATTTGACACTCTCAAGATCTCACTTCAAAGAAATGTCAGAATAATAGAGAAATAATAATAGAAAATAGAAACCAATCTCACGATACAAGAATTTAAGTGGAAATTCTCAAATCAGAAAAAAAAAATCATTGACTCTCAGAAAAGAATTTCGTTATATAAAAAGTTTGTATAATCACATAAATTTCCATCTTTTCTATCCAATGACCCTAATACACCCAAACACTTTCTCATAAGTATTCTTTCACTCATACTTTATACTGTCATTCTTTGAAACCTCATCTTTCATAAAGAAGCTTTACTCTATTTGAAAAAATAAACAAAGAGAAAATAAAGGATTTAATTAGAAGAGAGAACTAGAGATGCTTATAATTTTTGGGATGAAAAGAATAAAGAAATAAAGTCTCTATTTATAGGCTAGGCTCACGAATTTTTCACCAACATCCACATAGTTTGAACATAGTTTGTACACCATTTAGGCATTTATGTTCACATATCTTCACATATATATATATATATATATATATATATATATATGTTTATATCTATTCACATGTGTTCACAAAGATCTATTAACATATATATTTACATATTTTCATACAGATATATTTAATTCTGTTCACATGTGTTCACATACATGAACAACCATACCTATGCAATCAAACCAAAATGGTCACCTCGAGAGATCATTTATCTGTACAAATCAAACATAGGGCATGGTCACCACTAGAGAACATGCGTCTATTCACATTAATATTGGGCATGCTATGTAAGTTTGTCAACTTCCAAAGAAGTAAAGCTAAAAATTATCTCGAGTATACTACCTCGGAGAATAAAGAGAGAAATATATAATTATATGAAGTAAATGGCAGAGAAAATATTTCGGCACCATTATAACACCTTTAATTTGTTATATGGTATTTATTATATTACACCACTGCAAATTGCCTAATTTAGAGCAAACTATAATTTATTATGAGAGTTACCAATTACTAAATGAGTCATTAATGGTCATAAGATCCTTCTTTTATAGATAATAGAGGGAGGATTATTGACAGGGGGAGGATTAACAGCGTAAGAACTCTGCAAAACTGTGTCCAAACCTTACATATAGTGAAAAAACCTTACAAATAGTGAAAAAGTGGACGTAAACTTATTTTATGGGCTAAATCACTGTAAAATTCCTATCTTCTTATCATTTAGGCACTTCAATCTATATTCATATATTAACATTTTCATCAATCACGGTGTCACAAAAATAGCCACTAAAAATTTGGGGCTAGAAAGAGAGCTTTTGTTTGTTTAAATCCAACAATCTTGTTTTCAGTAAACTAATTTTTACATTTGTAAAGAAATGTCTCAAGCAATAGCAAGTCAAAATATCCACGTAGCCAGTGGGCACAGACAACGAGCTCAAAACGACGAAGCTACCCAAAATCAAAACAATAAGTTACTCTAAAGAACTGTAAATCTAGAAGCTATGGTAAGAACAATCCAGACTTCCCTTTGAGTAAGAGTTTGGTCATCGTATTTAGGGAACATAGAGATCCGATCCGAGACACGTAGCAAGCGTATCAACAGTATTCACACTTCTTATTGCAGACTATGAAATGGTCGATGTGAGTGGTCACCTGGTATGACTAACTCAAGTGATCGAACAATAGAGACCCCGAGTAACTTCAAGAGGTAGTCTCAGTGATTCAAGGAGTACCCAATATGGAGATCGCATACATTGGGATCAGTCTAAGTAAGTCAAAGGATATAACATTGAAGAATGACATAATAACAGGAAAAATGGTCAATAAGCTTGTCAATAACAATATGTTGAGCTAAGGAACAATCAGCAAGTTTGACAGAAACATGACGTAGGATAAAGAGACCTCCCACATGAAGACGATAATGGCAATCAAAGTGTGAATTGGGAAGTGATCTAGTAGAATGGCTCTATTTTTGATAGACTAGGATTAAATGAAGAAAATGGTCGTGTCGATTTACTTAACTTGAGACAATAATAAATCGTAATAGCAAGAGCATTCCAAATCAACAGAAACCTCATTTTGACCTGATCAAGGGAAAAACCCACGGGCTCTAGACATACAAGAGTTACAATAAAAACTTGATGTTTTAATGACTGACGACTAGATGAATTTAATATAGATTGGTGACCTGGCACGATGTCGAGTCTTTGCAATCACCTTGACCAGGACAGCTAGTAAGTGGTACAGGAAGTCACCTATAAGGATTGTTATATCTTAGGCCTTTCTTTTTTTTTTTTTTTTTTTTTTTTTATTTTAATTATCTCCTTCTCAGTGAATCCTAACATATTAATGTAAACATTCAGTAGGAACTTGGAATCCGAAATATTCTTGTGATTTTGTTTTGGTTTTTCTTCTTTCTGAGGTTGGACAACACANGCAGTGTTCATAAGATAGTTTCAAAGGTCAAGATGTATAGAATTCATGTCGGGAACATTAGCTGCCATCCGATAAAGTTTCAAATAATAAGCAAAACTATACATTAGCAAGTTTAATTTCGAGCTTATGCAAATAGTGATGTGCTTGACATAAGGGCCCTATGTGACAATGGCAAGATTAAAGTACTGATTAGACTTTCGAAATGAAATCAAAAGTACAGATATCGTACCCTTGATGAATTCTATTTTCGAGCACATAAATAAATATATTAGTGAGGATAATGCAGGTAATGCTTTAGCTAGAGCCTCCAAAGAAGACTCGACCTCGAAGAAACAAAAGAAGAGAAAAGCCCAAAAAGAGCAGAAACAAAAAGTTCAACAGTATATTGACCAAAAGAAAAAGACGAAATCAGAAGACATCGTTCGACTAAAACCCTTTGTCAATATATTTGCGTTTTATAACGACCTAAACAGTACTAGAGAATAGATTTTGGTATCCTTGAAGAAATAGTGCATTTCAGGAGAATGAAACTCCTCAAGAAGGAATGATCAAAGAGGGATCCAAATGAATAGTGTCTTTTCCACCAAGACGTAGGACATGAAACATATAATCATTTCGACATAAATCGAGGATCTCATATCTTAGGGAGGTTTGAAAAAGTTTCTCAAGAGGCCATTCCAAAGGACATGGACCTCAAATCTAGCACCACCAAGCACAGATTCCAAAACCAATTATTGAAGTTAGGAGGATCTTTGGATAGCAACATTTTGGAAGAGATTCAAAATGAGCTCAGAACATATATGCTCGAGAGATAACAAATGTATTCAAAACAGAAGAACGGCCTAACAAGTTTTTTATTGGATAATATGATGACATCACTTAAAATACCAAATGGATTGTACCATATCAGTATGGCTTATGAACAGTAAGGCTTGTTTGTGCTTCACGTCGTACTAGCACAGCCGGTAAAAGATCTTGATGTCTTTATGTTGGTTCAAGTTCAAAAATCTTAGATAAAGTATGGCCAACAAGACATATTTCATGCCATGCTCGTTCTTATGCTGAGCCTGTATCGTTATAGACATAATGAGCCCAAATTATATTAGTCGCTAATTTCTAATTAATAATTAAACTAACTATTAATTGAACAAATTTTTTATATCAATTTGTGTGTGAGACCTTATACTAATTTTGATTTAGTCATTGCTATTGTACATAATAATTATTAGTATTATTTTTCCATTATTTTATAACTTATAAAATAGTGATAGAAGATTATTAAGTTAAAATAAAATATTTTTAAATTACCATATGTCTTGCTTTTCATGCCTTTTAGGCCCACTCATAGTGCTTAAAAATTAAAAATATAAGTTAGCATGGCCTCAACACATTGTATCAGACTTGGCATGACCTAATGTCATTTCGTGCTACAAATTTTTTCATGCTGCCCAACCCATGTGACATCTCTAACATCAATGTTATTGAAATTAATGCTAGATGGTCCATCCTCACGAACGATCCTCTTGTGATATCCTCGATCATTGGGAACATAACTGTTTATCAATGTCTCGTTGATAATAGATGCTTAGTCAACACTCCCTACTAGGAATCATTTGAGAAAATGAGACTTAGGAAACATGGGCTGGAACTCATGTCATCATCATTATATCGATTCACAGAAGATATTGTGATTCCCCTTGGGAAAATCATTCTGACCGTTATGGTTAGAAAAGGTCAGGCAAGTAACCATTCAGTCATAATTCTTTGTGGTTGATTACCTATCTGCATGTGATGTTGTAATTAGAAGACATGCATTGAAAAAGGTAATTGAAAGCGGTGACATCTATCTATAATCTAATGATTAAATTTCCAACTCCTTATAAGGTGGGCTTTGCTCAAGGAAGTCAAGTCATTGCTTGGGAATGATGTAACTTTTCCCTATAAAAGGTATTTTTTTTAAAAAAAAAAAAAGAAAGAAAGAAAACATGAGGATAATTCAAAATTCGAGCTCATGTTAAATTAATTACACTCTCAATCCAAAGATGTACGAAGAAGAAAATAAGACTTGTCTAGTAGAAGAACTTGAAATGGCTCAAGTTGATGAAAAAGAACCAACTAAAGTTCTGAAAGTATGAGTTACTTAACAAGTTGAAATTATAAATAAGCTAGTAAGTTTCTTTGTTGGAATTTAGATGTATTCACTTACGTGTATTAAACAAAGTCGGAATAAGTCTCGAAATAACGTGCCACAGTTTTAACAATAGACTCGATAGTGAGATTGGTATATCAGAAAAGGAGGTCAATAGACGGAGCGTTACAACGCCTTAAAAGGGAAGTCAAGAAATTTATATTCATAAAGTTCATAAAAAAAATCTTTCTACCATAGCTGGCTGGCTAACCCTATCTTAGTTCTAAAACACAACGGCAAATGGAGAACCTATGCATACTTTTCTAATCTTAATAAAGCATGTCTAAAATATAGCTTTTCCTTTACCCGTATAAATCAGCTCGTGGATGACAGGGCCAAACATAAACTCCCTAGCTTTATAGGTAGTTTGAGTATAGCTATACTTCAATCTATTTACCTGAAGAGGTTTATACATTATTCATCACTAACAAGGGGCTGTATTGTTAAAAACCCATGACCCTCGACCCAAATAATTCGGGAGTAACTTAACAATGGTTAGTGAACATGATGTTTGTCGAGCAAATGGGAAAACAATAAAAGTCTATGCGGATGGCATGGTGATGATGTTAAACGTAGCACAAGTTCATATCGGCATCTTTCTTAAATGCTATAGATCATGGGGAAGTATCAAATGAAGATGAATCCATTAAAATGTACTTTTAGGATGTCTTCCAAAATATTCATTGGTTTCATGGTCAACGAATGAGGAATAGAAGTAAGCTAAACAAAAATCAATTTCTTATTGATACAAGTTACCTTAGAAGTAGCATGAGGTTCAAAGCCTGACAAGATGAATTGTAATTTTAAATAGACTTGTTTCACGAGTAACAGACAAATGCGTTCCATTTTTCAACGTCTTGTGAAGTGGAAAGAAATTTGAATCGAATTAAAAATGTGAAGATGCTTTTGATAGGCTGAAAGAATATGGGAAGGTTACCATTACTCTCCAAACCAGACTCTTAAAAAGCCCTCTACCTTTACGTGGTAGTTTTTGAACATACGATCAGGTGGCACTTATTAGGGAAGAGTGAAAAAATATAGTGGCTTGCCTATTTTATAAGCAAAAGACTGCTTGAAGCCGAACTAAGATATCTAAACATAGAAAAACTCATCTTTGCTTTAGTTGTGGTCTTTCAAAAGCTAACACCTTATTTCTAAGCTTACAAATCGAGGTATTCTCTGAAATAAGTTCTCCAAAAAAATTATTACGACTGTTTTTTATATTCTTACCGAATATAATTAATTGTCTAATTAATTACGTAAAGTGAACATGCTTAAAATTATAATATGGATATTATAATACTGAAAAGTAAAAAAAAATTGACATACAATATTTTTACTTGGTTCAACTATCTCCCAATAGTCTACATCCAAGGGACCACGCCCAGAGAAATAAACTTATTAGTAAAGAATAATGTGAGTGCAAACACCAATCAAATTTAAAAGACTCTCTCTTTTAAATGTTACAACATACCAGTACTCCTTTACTAATCTGTCTAGTGAGCTCCCCTCGACTTGATGTGATTCTTTCCGTCTGAACTCCCTTAAGATTTTACAGAACTTGTCTTCTCCCGAAGACTTGCTGCACTTCTCTCGAGGCACTCTCACGACTAAGAATCCCTCCTGGTCTCACAATACAAAGTATAGACAGATTTATCAAAGTATTACTCTAATGGCATTCTCAAACATACATGGTATACCTAGGACTCTAGCCTAGACACCTATTTATAGTGCTTGAGCTCTTCCACTCTTTGTTAATTTGTAAGACACATTTTCTTCATCATAAATGCTGATTGGAACCCAATTAGATCAGTTAACGATAAGATTTTTGTAATTAAGACTGATATGAAATTATTACTGGTTTTGTATAGTGATGTTACAACATCGGCCCTGTCTAAACAGCCAGATTTGTAACCTTTCTAAAAGAAGTGTCGATTTGTTACCTGGAATAAAAATTCAGTTTTTTGTACAAATCAATCGAATAAAAGATGTTCACACACAAAAAGAATCAGCTAAAAATTAATAAGGAAACGATATTTCAAGAGATTAAATTTACTACTCATAAAATAAGGTAGATTCCATAAAATGTAAGCTGTCAAAGTAATCAGATTAAATTAGCCCAAAAATAGTAATCTGATCGATTAAAATCAAGATTGATTATTTCTAGAAATATTAACTAATTAATATTATTAATCACCCAATAATCAATCTTCATTAAAATACACCTAAATAAGAAAGAAATATGTGAATATAATTTTCCTATAAAGCAAAAAATAACCATTGATATTTCTGATTAAAACCCAATTAATTGAGCAGATATTCAATTATAAGACAGCTGTAAAATTTGGACAAACATGTTCAAAAATGTCAGGACTAATATTCTAGTGATGTTGCAAGATCAACTCAGAATCACTATCAGTCAACACAGATAGTGATGTTGCAACATCTCAAATGACAACAGACTTTGCTTTTTCAATCTCCCCCTTTGGCATTTTTAGGCAAAATATTTGTATCTACAAAAACAATTAATATTTGGCCAAAATTTTTGTAATTTTTGTAACTACTCCCCTTTTTTGGCAAAAATAGCCAAAGGTAGTTACAAATAACTGCAGAATTCATAACTTAAATGAAAACCATAGTTCACATAAAATAAATCATAAGTTTTTCAATGTTGTATCATGAGCTCAATTCCTGCAGAAAACAGAATAAAATACTTAACCAGAAATCAGAATTTGCCTGTGATATACATCACTTATTAATGATAAATAATAAAATAGAAACTGCAAGAAAATCTTTAAGCAGGAGGAGGAGCTGGAGAAGCATCTCCCACATCAATGTCCATCATTATGCAAATTGCAGATAATATTTGCTTTATCTTGTCCAAACAAGCAAGCACAACTGAATTTGCAGTACTTGTATCTACAATATCAGATATTATAATATTAAGATCTGCAACAGACTCATCCTCCCCCTCAACAGAATCTCTCTCCTTCATTCTGAACACCAGTTTGGACACAAGTGGAGTAAGATATTTAGAACTATAGCGAGGAGGTCTATGCTTAGTCAGAACTCCATAGATAAGAGCTGGAAAGATTAATCTCTTGGTTGAAGTGGTGTTGTGTCGCAGGTCATAGATGTGGTTGAATATCAACTGTGCCAAATTCACTTGGTCACCTATTCCAACATCAAATAGAAAATAAGCACAATCCCTATGCAGTGTATTGGAATGCGTTATTGGCATCTAATTATCAATGGTAATGTGATGCATCCCTTTGTATTTGAGTATCAGATCAGTGGTCTTAAAGATGCTATTCTTCGGCCATTTGGTTTGTGTACCAAGGATTTCACAAGCTACCTTGTTGAGAGAAAATTCTTTCTCAAAATCATCAAACAGCCAAATAGGTATATTTAGGAATCGGCTATGACAGCAGAGGAAAAATCATAAACATGACTCCTAACAAACACTTTCCTAGACCCTAGTGAATCTGGTTTGTCTAAGTCTTCAGTCAAATTGGAATAAAATTCTTGGACTATCCTAGGGACAAAACTTTTTATTTCAGACACATTATTCAACCACTTTTGATCTTCAATACATTTTAAAGCCCCTATTTTCTAAAATGACTTCAAGTTTATGTAACATTGTTCATAGATCTTTATAGATTGAGCAACATCTTTAGTATAATACCATGGAGAGAAAGAGTTTTCAGGAATAAAACCTGATGCATCTGAAGAATATACCCCTTTTCCTTTTTCAGCAGCAGTTGCTTTCTTCTTCTGTTTTGTTGATTTCGAAGATTGACCATAAATTTTTTGGGCGACAGACTTCTTCTTTATCTTTGATGTTGTAACCGGATTTGTTACAATTGGTGGTGTTTGATCTTGAGGAGATGTTGAGACATCAGCCTCAGGTTGCTATTTTGAGATTGGTACAGAGGCTGCAAGAGGATATACCTGTGTTGAAATATTAGAGATATCAGCAGACTTCTGAGGGGTTGGCTCAATATTCACCACTGGAACTAAAGGATTGAGAGATGTTGGCATATCACCCATTTCAATCGATGGTGGTGTTCATATCTCTAGATCGGCAACAGATATGGGAACATCCGAAGGAATTGTAGATGTTGTTTAGGTTATCTCATCATTTTTCTCGGGGATAGTTTATGGAGTATACCCAATAGAAAAAACATCTTTAGGAAGAGGGTTAGTGTCCATTGCGTCTTTGATAGCATCATCAACCGATGATATTGGAACATCGGAAGTCACAGGTGTTACTTTCTTGTCCAGACCCTTCTTTGAGATCGCTAGATTTGGTGGTGCAGATGTTAGAACATCAGTCTACATCGATTCTTTGAGAGAACCAGAAATCGGAATCGAGCTTCCTTCTTCTGATGGTACCGGTGGTGGATTAGGGATTTCGGCAAAATGAATAGGAACTACCAGTGCTGATAGTGGAGCATTCGAAATACCCACAACTGATTGGGCTTGAAGAGAAACATTCTGTTCACTTACTGGTGGAGGCTGTGTTGAAGGTTCACCCATTGAACCAGTCTTCTGCACTTTCCTTGCAGATGAGGAAGAAGCAGATTTCTTCTTCATCGGAGTTGATGAAGAAGAAAGTTTCCCTTTGGCGGTAGCAGGAGAATCACTCTTCTCACCACTTCTCGTGTTCACCATTCTCGAACCTGTTTCAACACTCACAAAATTTTCGAAGAACAAAGGTGTAATCGGCGGAAAAGATTTTGTGAGAGATTGAGATAACAAAGTACAATATAAATTTAAATAACCTATAGTTCATTTAGTTTCCCAAATTTGAAAAAGGAAACAAAATCAATTTTGGAGGAAAAAAAAAAAGAAATTGTAATGAGAGCAAATCTCAGAAACAAGGAAAAATTGTCTTCAGTGGCAGTTAATTGATTTTATTTGATTTTCTAATTGAATGAACCTAGTTTATTTCATGTTGTAACATAAGTGCAGCCTACAGAGTCAATATATTATAAATGGTAATCTTTCGACAAAAGAAATTGATGAAATCATTTCTATTATAAAAAGATTTTAAAATATACAATCCTTACCATCTTTAATCACGAAAAATACTTGGAAATATTCATCAGATTAATTGATCATTTAATATTGAAAATTGACTAATTGATTGATGTTGTAACATTGACAACATTTTAGGCAATGATCTTTCCATGAACAGTAGCTTTCACACTATCACTGAGGTAGCCCTTTTCACATGGTAGATCATCCTCTACTATATTTGTGATACATAGGCCTAGATTACTCAAAGATAGCTTTCACACATCAGTGTAGGTAGCTCTTTCTGATCATAAGGCCTGTATAAATATTGAAGTTGAGATCAAGATAATACACATATCAGTCAACAATCAATCAAAATTTCTCAAATTTTTCTAATGAATATTCCAAAACAATTTTCAAGCGAAACATAGCAAGAACTTTTTATTAGAAAATAATTTTATAACAAGGAATTATTTCATCTTTTTCTTTATATCTTGAGGTAACCTTAAATAATATTTTGATTCTGATTTGGATGATGTTACAATATGATTTCATAGGAACAAATTTCTAGGATTTTTCTTAAAGAATTAAAACGTAGAAAATCAAAAGCTTTTGTAAAGATATCTGCCAACTAATTGTCTGTCTCTATATGTTCCAACATTATAGTTTTGCTCTCAACAAGTTCTCTAATAAAATGATGACGAATATCAATATGCTTAGTTCTAGAGTGTTGCTTTTGATTTTTAGATATATTTATAGTACTAGTGTTATCACAATAAATAACCAATGTATTCAATACTATACCATAGTCCTTGAGCATTTGTTTCATCCAAAGTAACTGAGTGCAACAACTTCCTACAGCAATATACTCGGCCTCTGCAATTGACAGAGAGATTGAGTTTTGCTTTTTACTATGCTAGGAAATCATATTATTTCTAAGAAAGAAACAACCCCATATTGTACTTTTTATGTCATCAGCATTACCTACCCAATCCGCGTCACTGTAACCTGCATAATGTTAGTGTCTTTGGAATACCAAAGACCAAAATCAACTGTACCACTAACATACTTGATTATTCTTTTTACAGTAGCAACATGGGATTCTTTTGGATAGAATTGATTTCTCACATACACACCAACACTATAAGCAATATCAAGTCAGCTAGTTGTAAGATACAACAAGCTACCTATCATACTTCTATAAAGAGTTGGATCCACATCGACTCCATTTTTATCATTAGTCAGTTTTAGATTTGTACTCATAGGAGTATTCATATATTTTACTGACTCTAAACCAAATTTTTTAACTAGGTTTCTGGCATACTTACTTTGGGAAACAAAAATCCCATCTTTCAGCTGCTTCACCTGTATACCTAGAAAGTAGGTTAATTCATTTACCATGCTTATCTCAAATTCTTTTTGCATTTGTTTCACAAACTCTGCACTTTATCGTTAGAGATAGAACTAAAAACTATATCATCAACATAAATTTGTGCAATAATAATATCAGAATTAAAGTGTTTGATGAATAAAGTTTTGTCTACTCCCCCTCTCGTGCAGTCGTTTTGTACCAAGGACGTTGTCAAACGTTTATACCAAGCTCGAGGAGCTTGTTTTAAATTATACAATGCTTTTTTAAGTTTGAATACATAGTTGGGTTTGAAAGGATCTTCAAAATCCTTGGGTTGTTCAACATATGCCTTTTCATTTAAAAAACCATTTAAAAAAGCACTCTTTACATCCATTTTATGTAAAGTAAAACTAATGTGACAAGCAATAGCAAGCAATAAACGAATAGATTCAAGTCTTGCCACAGGAGCAAAAGATTCATCAAAGTCCATACCCTCCACCTGAGTGTATCCTTGGGCAACTAACCTAACCTTGTTTCTAATAATGTTACCAAATTCATCTGATTTATTTTTAAAAATCCATTTAGTTCTAATAACATTAGAATAATTCGGTCTAGGTACTAATGTCCAAACATCGTTCCTATAAAATTGTTCTAGTTCTTCTTGCGTGGCTTTAATCCAAAAATCGTCCCTAATACTTCTTTAACATTTTTAGGTTCAATTAAATAAGTAAAGCAAAGAAATTGTACCATATTAATATTTCTTCTTCTGGTCACCATTCCATCTTCAAGATTACCTATGATTAGATCAGTGGGATGATCCTTTTTGACCCTTAAAAAGGGTTCTTTCTAAACTGGATCTCGAATATCCACTGTTAATCTATCAGAAGATGTCTGTTCAGATGATATTGTAACATCAGATTCTGATGTTAAGACATGATTATTTGACCCTATAGTACCTTCAGGCTGTGTTGCAACATTTGGTTGAATTGCAACATTTTTATCTGAATCAATATTCTCCATAAGACTCTGAATTTCATTTTCTTTTGAATATTCTGCAAAGTCTGAAAAATCATCTACAACAACATTAGTAGATTCCATAATAGACTGAGTTCTCATCTTATAAATACGATAAGCACGACTATTTTTAGAATATCCAAGGAAACCCCTATATAACTTTTTGTATCAAACTTACCTAACTGTTCTCTATTATTGAGAATGTAACAAGTACTTCCAAAAATATGAAAGTAACCCAAGTTAGATTTTTTACCTCTCCAAATTTTGTAGAGTTTTGCTTGCACCTGGTCAAAAATATACACTATTTATGTTGTAATATGCTGTGTGTGCAGCTTTAACCCACAACCATTTTGTAAATTTTTTGCTGTTTAACATCACCTGAGCCATCCCCTGTAATGTTATGTTCTTCCTTTCCATAACACCATTTTGTCGTGGTGTCTTAAGAGCTAAAAATTCATGAGTAATACCATTTGAATCATAAAAATCAGCGTACGAAGAATTTTCAAATTCCTTATCATGATCGCTTCGTATTCTGATTATTTTTCCAATGTTACAAAATTTATCCATTTTAAGTTTAACAACCAGTTTCTTAAAAGCATCAAATGTGTCTGACTTTTCTCTTAGAAAATCTACCCAAGTATATCTAAAAAAGTCATCTACACAAACAAAAATATACATTTTACTTGCAATACGTTCTACTTGCATGGGACCCATAAGATCCATATGAAGTAGTTCTAATACTCTTGATGTTGTGACATGTTGTATTACTTTATGTGTTGATCTTGCCTATTTACCCATCTAACAAGGACCACAAACACCTTGTGATTTCTTACCTAACTTTGGTAAACCACGGACTGCATCTGAATTGACAAGTTTCTGCAACATTTTAAAATTCAAATGTCCTAACTTTTCAAACCAAAGATCAGATTCATTTATCGATGTCTTATTACATGAATGTGATTTTGTCAAAGTATAGTAATTATCCTTTGATCTATAACCTTCTAAAACTGACTTACCACATTCGTCAAGAACAACACATTTATCACGAGTGAAATTAATATTAAAGTTTAAATCACAAATTTGACTTATACTTATCAAATTAGCCATAAGTTCCTCTACATGCAAAATATTCCTAAATTTAGAAAATCCTTCAATATCAAGAGTTCGTTTGCCAAGAACTCTTCCTTTTGCACCATCTACGAATGTTATAACACACCAGTGTCAACCTTGTAGTCATCAAGAATAGATTTATTACCTGTCATGTGCCTGGAACAATCACTATCGAAATACCAATCGTTAGTAGCACATGATCTAAAACAAGTAAATGATCCAAAAAAATTTAATTCAGATTTTTTAACCCCAATTTTTCTTGCTTTTCTTGATAAATCAATCTTTTTCTTTGGTGTTTTTCTTTGAAATGGAATTTTATAAGAATAGTAATTATTTTTCAAAAGGTTTCTTATAGTAAAACACCTAGGTCTGATGTGACCTTTTACTCTACAAAAATGACAAGTTGGAACAAATTTACCATAGTTTCTCATGGAATTAAATCCTGCAAGTTTGCTATGTATTGGAAAGGAGATTTTTGTGTTGCAACATTAGCATATTTTCCAGAAACTGATATTAGTGCAGTTACAATATAAGGTTTCTTTAGTGTTGTAACATTACTACTGGTTCCCGTAACAGAGTTAGGAATAAAACTCTTAACAAAAATATTTTTTGAATTCGAGCTCTCACTTTTAAATCTAAGTCCATGATGATGTGACCCAGATCTACCAACTTTTAGAATATAATCTAATTTGGTAGTTCCAGAATTTAGCATTTTTGAGGACTTTTGAGTCCTATCAAGCTCTGCTGAAACATCTTTTAACTTTGCTTCTTTTTCGGCTAGTAAAGTTTCCAATTCTTCGATATTTATTTCAAAATTCTCCTTGTATTGGTTGAGCATAGAAATTTTTCCTTCAAGAGATCTATTATCATTTACAACTTTAACCCATTGAGAATACATATTCTCATAGGATCTTTTAATTGATTCTTCATCCAGTTTGGAATCATCACAATCAGAATCATATACCATGTCTGATGTTACAACATTTCTACCAGGTGCAGCTAGTGCTATAACATTGTCTGCAGAATTCTGTACAGAACACATATTATGTGAAACTAAAGAAACTCCAAAAGCAACATAATTACTTACATGAGTTTTACCTTCTTCTTGGCTGCCTTCTAACTCCTCATCATTCCGCGAGGTAGTCATTGCCTTAGATTTTTTTTTTAAGGTGTTGGCACATTCACCTTGTATGTGACCATAACTTTCACACTCCTTACACTGAATACCTTTCTTTTTATCTTTAGAAATATCAGATTTAGGAGGAGTGGACTTACCTTTACTCGTGTTGCTCCCCTTTGATTGTCTGCCTATTTTCTTTAAAAATTTATTAAAATTTTTGGACAAAAGAGTAAGTTCATCATCAAGGTTTTCACTTACACCCAGTTTAGGAGTAGTTTTAAGAGCAATTGATTTATCCTTCTTCCTATGTATGATATTCATCTCATAGGTCTGCAAGGATCCCATAAGTTCCTCTACCTTTATGGTTTCGAGGTTCTTGCTTTCTTTGATAGTTGTGAGCTTTAGTTGAAACCTGTCAGGAAAAAATCTAAATATTTTTCTAACCATTTTAGTATCTGAAAAGTGTTTACCAAGAGCAAAAGCTTCATTAGAAATATCATATAATTTAGTATAATATTTAGATAGAGTTTCTTCTTCTCTCATTTTTAACTCTTAAAATTTAGAAGTTAAAATAACTATTTTGGCTATTTTCATATTACCGTAACCTTCAAAATATGTTTGTAAAATATCCCACGCCTCTTTGGTAGAATCACAATTTGTTATCATTTTACTACGAGTAGCATCAACACCATTAAGAATGGAAGATAATGCGTTGGAGTTATAATTGGCCGGTTTATTATCATCAGAAGACCAATTGAGTTCATGTTTAGGAATAACATTCCCATTCTCATCCTTAGTGGTTGGTGGTGCCCATCTTGCAAGAACTGATCTCCATGGTTTGTCATCAATAGATTTGATGAAAGCCTTCATACGTGCTTTCCAATATGAATAGTTGGTACCATCAAGTAGTAGGGAGCATGTAATTGACCCACGTTCAAGAAACGACATATCTGAATAATACGATCAAAAATCGACAAGATCTCACTAAACAAACTGTTAGTGACCTACTCTGATATAAAATGTTACGACTATTTCTTATATTCTTATTAAATATAATTAATTGTCTAATTAATTATGTAAAGTGAATATGCAGAAAATTATGATATGGATGTTGTAACACTGAAAAGTAAAAAAAAAAATTGACACATAATATTTTTACTTGGTTTAACTATCTCCTAATAGTCTAAATCTAAGGGGCCACGCTCAGAGAAATAAAGTTATTAGTAAAGAATAATGTGACTATAAATACCAATCAAATTTAAAAGACTCCCTCTTTTAAATGTTGCAACATACTAGTACTCCTTTACTAATCTGTCTAACGAGCTCCCCTCGACTTGATGTGATTTCTTATGTCTGAACTCCCTTCAGATTTCATGGAACCTGTCTTCTTCCGAAAACTTGTTGCACTTCTCCCGAAGCACTCTCACGACTAAGATTCATTTTTAGTCTCACAATACAAATATAGACAGATTTATCAAAGTATTACTAAGTATTGCTCTAATAGCAATCTCAAACATACATGGTACACCTAGGACTCTAGCCTAGACACCTATTTATAGTACTTGAGTTCTTCCAATCTTTGGTAATTTGCAAGACACATTTTCTTTATTATAAATGCTGATTGGAAGCCAATTAGATCTGTCAAGAATAAGATTTTCGCAATCAAGACTGATCTGAAATTATTGTTGATTTTGCACAGTGATGTTACAACATCGGCCCTATCTAAACAGCCAGATTTGTAACATTTCTAAAAGAAGTGTTGATTTGTTACCTGAAATAAAAATTCCGTTTTTTGTACAAATCAATCAAATAAAAGATATTCACACACAAAAAAGAATCAGCTAAAAATTAATAAGGAAACAGCATTTCAAGAGATTAAATTTACTACTCATAAAATAAGGTAGTTTCCATAAAATGCAAGCTGTCAAAGTAATCAGATTAAATTATCCTAAAAATGATAATTTGATTGATTAAAATCAAGATTGATTATTTCTAGAAATATTAACTAATTAATATTATTAATCTCCCAATAATCAATCTTCATTAAAACACACCTAAATAAGAAAGAAATATGTGAATATAATTTTCTTATAAGGCAAAAAATAACCATTGATATTTCTGATTAAAAACCAACTAATTGAAAAAATATTCAATCGTAAGACAGCTGTAAAATTTGGACAAACATGTTAAAAAATATCTGGTCAAATATTCTAGTGATATTGCAATATCAATCCAGAATCACTCTTAGTCAATACAGATGTTGCAACATCTCAAATGACAACAGACTTTGCCCATTCAAAAACCAACGCTTCTGGTAGATTACTTAAGTGGGTAGTTAAATTAGATCAATTCCAGATTATGTTCACCTCAAGAATGCTATAAAGAGATACCCCTTGCCAATTTTACAGCATAATTTAGTTACGGACAATGCACACATCAAGCAGAAATCCTCGATAAGACTCTAGTTTGGAAATTATATATCGACGGATTAGCAACTAATGAAGGTTGTAGAGCGGGAGTTATCTTAATTATTCCTAAGGAACACAAGATCAATTTTGTTTTGCGAATTGGTTTCAAAGTCTCGAACAATGAAATTGAATATAAAGCTTCACTAACAGGATTGAGATTAGAGAATGAAATAAAGGTATATAACTTAGAAACTTATAGTGATTCACAGTTTGTGGTATGTCAAGTGAATGTGGAATATTAGACAAAAGTTTAAAAGATAGTTCTCTACCTATCAAAGGTCAAAGAATTATTAATGTGCTTACTCCACCGTAAGAATGAACAGATGTTGCATTCAGAAAATGAAACTGCAGATGTCTTAGCTCACATAACCTTACCAAGAGACGTAGAATCCCTTGGAACCATATTGGTTGAACACTTAGATATTCTGGGTATCACGGATCACGCACCGTACTAGAATTAATACATATTAGAGAAAAAAGAAACTTAGATGGAACCATTAATGAGAATTAATCCTTCCAAAAGTTAAGGTAGAAGCTCGAAGTATTCGACTCAGGCTAGCGAGATATGCTATTTTCTACGTTGTGCTCCACAAGAGAAGATTTACCATGCCTCTACTAAAGTCTGTAGATAAAGAGATATTCGAATTGTTATTGGAAGAAATCCATTCGAGAATGTGTAAGAATCATAATAGGGGTAAGCCCTTACTTACAAAGCCTTGAGGCAAGTATATTACTGGCCTACTGATAGGTGTTAATTTTGCTTATATTTTGTATGAATTCTCTATACTACTTTGATGGTTTTCCTATTTATTTTAGGTTAGTTATCTTATTTTTATGTTAGCTAGGTAATTTTGAAGGAATGGATCGAAGAGGAGTTAAATTGAAGCAAAATCGAGGAGAAAAGTGCCACAATGCTCATCCTCTGTCTCAATAATTTTAAAAGAAAAATTCAAGAGATCTGGATGCCGCAGTACTGGAGATGCAGAAAGTCTACTAAAGCAATTTTATACTTTTTAGACTCTGCATTAATGCGATTTTTCTCTTTTTAATTTTATAGAACCTCTTCTTGGTAAAAAAAAAAAAGACTAGAATTCACACGTAATAGACTCAATACAATACATAAAACTATAAAAAAAAAATAAATAAATAAGAGAGAGGATTAGGAGGAGATTGAGAGTGCTTGAAGGTTGGGAGCAACTATTGAAGAATGACTCTACTGCCATCATTCATTCAATGTTTTTCTTTCCTTTACTTTCCTTTTCCTTTTGTTTTGATTAACCTAGCATGATGAATTGTTTGAGTATCTGTTGAACATGCTAGCCTAGGATTTTTATTTGGTCAAAGCTCTAGACAGAATGTAAAATTATTTTTGTTCTAAGTTCTATATAATGATTATCGATGCAAAATTATTTATGGTTTTCTATACTTTTATAATTATGAATTTCATCTTGATTTGTTTAGATAGGTAATTAAATAAAACTAGATAAAATTCTATAAGTAAAATATAAACTATATTCGTAATTTTTTAGATTTTCTAATATTGTAGCAAGATTTTAAATAGATTGAATTGCATAATTTGATTTGTCTATGATGAAGAACATGACTTAGGTTAAAGATAATTCAAGTTTGTATAATCATTAGTAAGAATAAATTTAGCTTCTTTTTCTTAATGCGTTAATTAGATCGAAACTAAGAGAGCTTATTTTATAGTTATCTAATTAATACGAGTTCAGGTAAAGAATTTATTTTATCTGGCTAGGATAGATAGGAAGAAAGAAGAGAAAGTAAAATTTATTGTTATATCTATTTGGTAGTTTTGACGAATAATTATTGATAGAATTTAGTGATTAATTTGAGATAGTATCTAGAGGTGGAGTATGAGCTTTTGACCAAGATTTTATTTTATTGAGTCCGTACTACTGTATTTAGTTAATTTACTTTTATTTACGTTTTATTTATTTTTCAAATTAAACCTCCCATTTGCTGTTTGATCTGGGATAACTCAGAATTGAATACGTAATAATTCAAGTTCTCTATGGGTACAGCCTTTCTTGTTGCTTTACTAGTTAAAATTTATAAATTTGGTATTTAATGACACGTGCCATCTACTATGAAAAAAGATGCAATGATAGTTTCAAGGAGTCGTTACAATGTTTGCATTTTACATCCATCCTAAGATCGCCTCAAATAACAACTCACCTCAATGAAAAGTCTCTGTCTATTTGTTGTTTGGGATATCAATCTGATCGATGCTCTGCCTCCTCAAGCTAAAGATGGAGTAAAATATATTATGGTAGCAGTTGATTGTTATACTAAATGGGCTAAGGTCGAACTTTTGGCCGTAATCAGCTCAAAAAAATTGAAAAACTTGTCTTAAAGTCCTTAATTTGCATATTTGGAATTCCTCAAAAGCTTGTTTCTGGTAATGAAAAATAATTCAACAGCCAAAATTTCCAAAATTTTGTAATAATTTCAGGATAATAAAAGCTTATAGGTAGTAAGTCACCCCAAACAAATGATCAAGTCGAAGCAGTGAACACGACTTTGAAGAATATCCTGAAAGCAAAGACCTGAAAAATATAAGGAGATGGCCGGAAGAAATTCCTCAGGATTTTATGGACATACGCAACTACGATGAATAATGCTACAAGAGAAACGACTTTTGCAATGGTGTATGACTAAAGCAATGATGATTCCAGTAGAAATTGGCCTCCCAACACTCTCCAAGAATTTCTATAAGAAAAATCATGAGTTGATGAATCTAGAATACAAGAAAGAAGATTGCAAGCTCAAATACTAAGTAGCAAGCTATTGACAGAGAGTTGCGAGATATTGTAACTCAAAAGTGAAAAAGGGAAGTTTCAGAGTTGGTGATTTGTACTGAGAAAAGTGATAAAACAACACGCAAGAGATTAAAACAGGAGCTTTAGATCCGAATTGGAAAGAGCTTGCATATATTTTACAATAATGTTAAAGAATACTATACAGTGCTCAACACCATACGATGTATTACAAATTGATCATAATTATAGTTCTATTTTATTCATCATAATCACCCTAGCTTACACTTTTATCTGCAGTACAAAGCCATAACATCTACTATTACATACTCCCCTCAAAAAAAAAAAATACTACATATACTCTTTCACATTAAGAGTTAGTTATTGTTTTGAATAATGAAGAATCTTTTTAATGACACAAAAACAAGGATTTTCCCAGAACATTTTCATATATGCTGACCTGGCAGACTCAGCCGAAGAACAATCTTGTTCTCTGTCCCATTGTTGAGTATTCGAGTCAGCATTCTTTTGAATATGTCGAGTATCAATTTAAGCATGGATTTAGGGGTCTGCCTGTGTTGATGAGCAAAACCATGAGTCCATTATATTATAATGATCTGTTTAGGTCAACCAATCTATGTTTCTTAAGAAACAACTTACTAAATTGTATTTGGTCTCATCGATGGAGATGCTAATTCAGGTTGTGACACAACAATTGGATACGATTTTTTACAAGTTGAGATCAATAAAAAAAAAAGGGTGTGAGTCAAAATTAGGTCGACACACTTAATACAAATTAAAAAATGAGTTGGATTCGGATCAATCTGTTTGAAACAAAATTGACCTATTTGACTTTTCATTAAATATTTAAATGATTAAAAAATAAAAACTATTATTAATTTAAAAACTAATATAAAAAATATAAAGACAAAATAGTATTACTTTTTATTATTGTGTATTATAAATATAGAGTAGATACATTAATTTGTACAAAAACTTTCCATGAATAATTTATTTCTTTTAAAATAAGGCTAAAATAGTCCCTAAAATGGAGAAAGTAATAGTAAAAAAAAATATGGGTCATAAAAAGTTTGACGGGATAAAAACAAGTTGGTATGTCAAAATGAGTGTGAGTTGAGTTTTATTTATTAAAATAGATCAAGGGGTCGAGTTCAGTTTAACCCATTTATATACAAGTCTGATCAGTGTTAGAAATTTTTTGATACAACAAATCACGGATCGGGTTCGAGTGGAATAATTTTATATCTGAATTAAATATCAACTTGACACGAACTCCACTGGACAACACGAATTGCCACCCTTAGAACTCATCAAGCCCAGCTCGACTAATTAAAGTTTGGCAATTTAGAAATTAGGAGTGAATATGATTTTTTTTAATCGTAATTTTCTTTTTAAAAAAATTAAAAATCCAAGACTTTGAAATTGTTTGAAAATTCCTAAATTCTAATTAGAAAAATACTACTTTTAAAAATATATAAAAATATCACTTTTATTATTTGATAAGATACTTGAGGTAAGTTGATTGGTCACCTCAAGTAACTAGATTAGTTACCCCTAAATAATCCACTTAGTTATCTTGAATACTATTGAAAAATATCAATTTTGAAGAAATAGTAATATTTTTTAAAATATTTGATAAAATTGTTATTGTTCTAAAAAAATTTTAAAATGATATTTTTTCTAAATCAATTCGGGGTTTTATAATTTTTGGTATTTTAAGTCTGGAATTCCAAAAATTAATGGACATTATTGGTATATGTAATTTTGTAACAATATGAATGATATTGAAAAATACTAATCAATCTCTAAATAACTAGATTAGTTACCTCAAGTAACTAGATTGGTTACCTCCAAATAACCTACTTGGTTACTTCGAATATCATTAAAAAATACCAATTTTGAAGAAATATTGATATTTTTCTAAATATTCGACAAAACTGTTATTGTTCTAAAACAATTTAAAAATGATATTTTTTAAAATCAATCGAGAACTTTTCAATTTTTGGTTCTTCGGATCTGGAATTTTGTAAGCCCAAAAATTAATGGACGGTATGGGTACATGTAAGTTGTAGCTATATGAGTGGCATGCCTTTGTAAATTACCAATAGAACCCAGAATGTCGGGCTGTTAATTTACTACAGCTTATTTTGACATACCAATTCTAAATTGGATTCTTCTGTTTTTTTATTTTTTTTTTATTTTTTATACTGCAGTAGTAAAAGAACAAAAAAGAAGGGAAAGAGAAATTTAATTTGTTTGGTTTTTTACACAACTTGCAGGCTGTGTGGATTAGTTCTCAGTTAAATAGTACTTAAAAATATTTAGAATGAAAAATGGGAACGCTGGCTTTAACTTAATTAGTGAATAGACCTCACTAGTAATTAAAGTTAAAATTTCCACACCTATAGTTAATAAAATAAAAAAGAAAGTTGCTTGCACTTTTTTTCCAAACAGAACTTATGTTCTTTTAAATTTTTTTTAAAGAAATTATCTACCTAGGATTCGAATCCCTCTTATATATACACAAACATTTCTAAGAATTTTAGCACAATAGAACTAGTAAATAAGTAATGTACGTTACCTGCTCTAAATTTATTCGTTAATATTGGATGTTGATTAAAAATATGTTAATTAAAAAGAAAAGAAATTTACAAACATAGCTTTACATTAGTCAATGTATGAAATTCGAAAATTTGGCCCCGAAAAAAAAAAACCCCCCTTTAATTTTTGTGTAGTACAATTTTCAGTTTTGATACATACCCAATTCTGGTTGCGGTAGACCAAGTCGAAAGCTTAGGCGTATCTTTCCATAGTTGGATTGGAAGGTTTGACAATCAATTCGCATAAAATATATAAAGACGACTGAAATATAGAAAGAATAAATAATATAAAGATTATGTCATTCCCTTATGTTAGTACTTTCTAGCTAGTTTTTATCATATTAATTCGCGGTTTCAACTTTGAATCCATATGTTTGGATAATTATATTGTTATTCTTTGTTAGTGTCCTAATATAATCCACATCCTTCCGGCCTGTTATCTGTCCAAACCATAAGATTTCATATATCTAGTTCTTTTGCTTGTGTAAGTGTTATGTGATACCTTTCGAAATTATTGTCTGGTCAAAAAGTTTATACAAAGGTAGAATATGACTTAATTTGGGTTGGTGTGGTCCTCACGAAATCTCATGATATAAATATATATAAACTGAATTTTACACTCTAATTCCCGTTTCTCAAATCATCTCATGTTCGGCGGAGGATCAAAAGTCACATAGTCTAAAATCTTAAACAACTAATCAGTTTCTTAAGTTAAAAATAAATTTATTTATTGGAAATATATATATACCCAAATTGAAAAAGTTGATTTAAATTAAAAATCTCTTATTATGTAAAGTGGGCCGAGTTGAGTGAGATCGGCTCTTATTAGATAAGTATACTAGGACTTTGTACAAATTTAGGTCTGATTTAGCCTATATTTTTTAAATATAAGACTCAGTATAGTCTATAGGCCCACTTCACATTTTATGTGAGATTCAGTGGACATGTCTTTGTGGGCTGAATATAAGTCAAAATATAGGTCTATTTTTTATGTTTATTCTTACTTTAAAATATCAAATATATACTTATATGGACTAAAATATGGGCCTATAATCTGTTTATATTCTTTTAAAAGTTGAATAAATTAAAAATAAAAATAAATAAATAATATTTAAAAACATATAAATAAAAATATTTAATTAAATATTTTTAAAATTTGAAGTAAGAAATATATTTAATATCATATATAATATGAATAAATGTGGACTTACAGAAATATGCCTTAGCCAATGGGCTTATTGTTAAGATCCAGTTCAGTTCCTATTATATATAATGGACTAACATATGTATATTACATATAATAGACTAACTTATGTATAGGACGAACCAAATAACTATTCGGCCGTCCCATAAAACTCAACCCACGTTGATTTCTTTAGTTCATTTATATATAGTCATTATTAATTGTATTTGTATTGTATTACTTTTAATTCATTTGGAATTTAGCTAAGTTGGAATCAAACAGAGTGATGAAACCAAAGTTATCCCTTAAAATCTAAAATAATGAAAAATGCAATTGAAGTATCATATTGTATCAAAATCAATTATATGAAGTTGGATCTTTCAAAAGCGTGTTACATTTCTCCACGTTGAGATTCAAAGTAAGAGATTATAGCGGGAGTCATCAGTCAAAGGCACACATCTAAAGAAATATGGATTTTTAATTTATCAAGAGTGAAAGGGGGGGAGGATGCAAGCTGCAGCTAGCAGGCCATATATATATATATATATATATATAAAATTCAATAATAGCAGGCCACAATAAATATATATATATATATGATATTAACTTAATTTAAGTGTTGGAAAAAAACGATTTGTAATCTTTTCCTATATTAGTATTAACTTAAATGCATAATTAGTATGGTTATTTTATTATTATTTAAAAAAAAAAAGGGAAAAAAACAGAGGAGCGGGGATGGTGTTGACAAAATAATAACTAAATAAAACTTAGTAGTACTTCGTTTTAATTTGGAACTGAAGATAATATATGCAGTTAAAGAATTTAGATGCTGAACTAAGTTACGATTCATATTAATTAATTTGATAGAGAATAAGGATTATATTTACAACAAAAGGGAAATAAAGGACAAGGTTAGCTTTTTTCTCTACCTCTATTTTCCTAATCATCTTATTATGATTTTAAATAATCATTTATTTCAAAAAGATAATTCTACCAAAATCTAGATTTGTGGTTGTTTTTTTTTTATTGTATGCTTTTATTATTTTAATTCTCCTTAGTCTGAATCTATAGTAGTTTTCAGTAGATCTTATATTGTGAATCTTTTGAGTATAGTTTTCATCCAAATCTATAGTAGTTTTCAGTAGATCTTATATTGTGAATCTTTTGAGTATAGTTTTCATCCAAATATGTACAGATTTAGATAGTCTACATGGTAATATTTGCCCTACAACTTTTTAATTTAAAGCGAGAGATAACAAGATATTGAGTAAATGGTCATAATAAGTCAACAAATAATGTATAGAGCTTTATTGAAGCACACAATAACGATGATTCATATGAATACCCTTATGTTAGAATAATATCCTATAAAACAGTTTATTATTTAGACATTATAAACAATATTTATTGGATTATTTAGTATCTATTTGTTATTAATAAATTCCATATTATGAATTTCTATTTTATTTATGTCCGATTGATATACATGTGATGTGTATGTTTATCTTATACAAACATCTAAAAGATTCTAAGACATGAAATGAGTAATAAAGAATTATTCGTATGATGAGTTCATATGTGGGAGACATTATATTCTTTATTTCATTATGTCTAAATTAAATTGTTCGCATTCTGTATATTGAAGATGGAATACTTTATTATGCAATAGAATGTAGTGTTGTCTATTTAATTAATGAATCTCTAATTATCGAAGTGAGTCTTCAGATAGAAACACTAGTGTGTTATAAGAAAATTATAATAGCATTGAATAAGATCTAGTGAATTAGAATTTGAGGTTAAGTGCCGTAACTCAAATTTCTAATTTTACTAATCTAGCACTACCTTAATCCTAGTGATTAACGAACTTACTTTCATATGTTTTGTCTTTTTGAGTTACTAAAGGACTAGTTTCGATTTATGGTTCAAATTCTAGTATCTTGGAAGATAAGGAATATGAAATGTATAGAATGTTTTCATAATGGACACCATGCATATGATGTCACTTTGAGTTTTTTCAAGTATTTGGATAATATAAACTAGGGCCCTAGTATTCATTATGTGAATTTGACTGTGTTGGTATAAGCAGATACAAACACCATAATCAACTATTATCCATTAGATGAAAAATGGCAACTCAAAAGTAAATATGTACTAGAGGGGTAATACGGTAATTTCACCCTACTAGTACGACATTACATTGGGAGTATGTCTATAGGTGTAGTATATGCTAAATGAATCAAAATAATTAATTGTTATTAAGCTTCACAGAAAATAAATGATATTTAATCCAAGAGTTCAATATTGGGCCTATAGTGATGTGCCCCAATACTAATGGACAAGGCCCAATCATAATTAAGAGTTAATTATGATAGTCGGTATATGGTTCATTGGAGCTTGGGTTTTATGGATCCATCTGGTCCCCTGTCTAGCTCAAATTAAAGCCCAATAGTCATTTGATGATCAGTTGAGCCCAACAAGCCCAATAAGCCCATTAGGGTTTACTAATCTCTTTATATTTAAGAGAAAAGTTCTCTAGCAACAATATATAAGTATTATACGTGAAGCACCACTCCAGAAGAGAGTGTCACACGAAAATAGAGAGAGAGAGAGAGAGAGAGAGAGAGAGAGAGAGAGAGAGAGCAAAGAAAATCGACCACTACTAGGGATTCACTGTCCTTGGTGTTTCGGCCATCCCGGAGAAATCGGTTCGAGAAGATTGTCTTCTTATTCATCTGCGGATCTCTTTGTTGGGAATTAAGAAGGTGACTACCCACCAGATCAATCAAATGACTTTCGAGAATAGACGAAAAGACAAGAAGATTGTGGAGTGAATCCGGGTATTGTTCTTGTCTAGATCAAGAGTTAATTCATGTTAGATTACTATCCAAATCTTTTTGTAAAAGAAAAATTTTAAACGACCAATTCCAATGTATTTCTTGATTTTACAAAACTATGATATTCTTGAAAATAATTTTATGAAAATATTTTCCAAAAATTTATTCCAATAAACACCAACACCTTATTCCAGGAAAATTTCATTAAAATCCTAATGCGAGAACTTTAATCAGTTTATTATGAATGTTTGCTATGGATGTCAAATGAGATGGGCTCCCACTTGGTACGAGGGCACAACATGAAAAAAAAATATGTGCTAAGCATTTTACAACACGAGATCACTTTGGGCCATGCCAACCACGGTATTAGGTATTGGACTGTATCAGGAACTAATTTTTGGGCATTATAGACTTGTACAGTATAGCACGATCTTAGGCACAAGTACAGCACAAGCACAAAATAAGCACGTCACGATCTAAAAAACATGAAAAGCACAATTCTGAATACTTTAAAAAAATATGTATTTTTCTTTGTTATATTATTTATACATGCAAATTTTGTATGTCTTTTTGGATTTTACTTATTAATAAACTCATTTTTCTTATTCTTTCTTTCAAAAATAATTTTGCATTAATGATTTTTAATTGAGTATTTTCTTTTCAAATAACTATGGGTATATTACATATTTTCTTTTCAAAATATAATTATTTAATTAAATATTTTTTAAAATTTCTTAAAATAATGACTATCACAATAATTTTATAAGTTAAACGAAGATGAACATAAAGATACGTAGCACTTTCGGTACATTATGTTTGGCATGACAAGAACCTAGCATAAGTACAAGCACGATACGAGATATACCTATGCTTATGGGCTAGAATTTTGAAATTTAGGCCAACATGAGTATGACATAATATTTTATTGGACCGTACCAAAAAGAATAAGAAGCACAAATAAGCTTACCTTTTACGGTCGGATTGGCACGACATAGCCTATTTAACATCTCTAATGTCTGCTTTAAAACCCTTCAATGAGTATTATATTATCTACCTTTCTATTATTAATGAAAGTATTTCATTTTCCAAAAAAAAAAAAACGAATAAGGATTATATATGAAGAATATGCGCGCATTAATTGCACGTAGACTTCACGATGTTATTTATTATGTAAGAGTAATTTACAAGAGTATAAATGGTCGATCTTTGATTTTTTGGCATATCTAAGCATTAAACTTTGGTAAGGAGAATTATGTACCTTTAGATTTCTTTTTGTCAAACGGGAAAAACAATTGCTGCAAGTATATACTGTCATAACAAAATCCTTGGGTCAAAAATAAGAAAAATATTTTCATCCTATTCTAGACCAACAACCTAACAGGTGTAAACTCTCAATAGGTCAGTAAATTATATATAGGGCCATAATTCAGTAAATTATTTTTTTTCCTTCTATTTATAGGTAATTTTTTTCTGTAATCATTAGATTTTTATCTAACGGTTGTTATAATTTGAGTAGTAAAAAAATAATACTAACAATAAATACATATTATTTAATGATCTTTTTCTCTATATTTTTTGCCTTAAAAAAATATGTGTGCTAAATTTTAATTGAACAATAATACCTAGAAATAGAATTAAAAAAACACTTGGTGCCCTATATATACATGTATATATATATATATACATGTATATATATATATATAAGTCAAATATTGCTAGTTAATACACTGGACTTCTAAGTGCATAGAAAGGGGAAAAATTCCCAAACTCCCGCTTTTCTTCTTGTTTAGGTTTATATATCAAGGTAAAAGGAGTATTCTTAAATGTTTGTCCTCCAACTTCTGTCACTACATGGTACACATTTACATACATCAATTCTATAGTTATCCTAGATTTTATTTGCACCAGTAGTAACTTAATTTGTATGTTAGATAAGACTATGAGCTAATGCAATATAAGCTGAAAAAAACCTTGAGAAAGTTCAAACGAACAATTTACAGAATTTTTATTATTATTATTATTATTACTACTACCATAAAGTAGTGTTTTAACACCCTCGTCATATTGTTAGTATATTAATAATACTCATTTAATCACCGAAAATCTTAAGTACTACTAACTAGTTCGGTGGTCAAGAGAAGACAAAACATGTCCCTTGTGCCCCCACTACTCTTTCAATATCAAATTTCATGGATTTCCCTTTTGCCATCCTCTCGCCAAATTCAATGCCCTTATTTATTTCCGGCAAATCTTGGTAATATGCCTTTGACTTTCCCTATTGGTAATACGCCTTTGACTTTCCCTATAATTATTATTTCTTTTTGATATATAGTGAAGCAATCAAATTTGACAACCTAGCATATCCCACCAAGGACAACCAATACCATTCATTTCATATATCGTGTCTTCTTTATAAAAACAAATAACTAGCACGAAAAAAAATTTATATGCGTGACATCGCTCGTGTCATGAATCATGACCTACGAACCAGGTCCAAAAATATATATATTGGTTGAGAAATTCAAACTTTGCGACCTAACATTTACGCTTCTCAATTCTCATGCATCTGTTAATATTAGAAAAAAAAATAAGAAAAAAAGTAGTAGTATAAACGAAACTAATTCAATACTCTTCACAATGAAGATTATACCACTATAAAAGCAGTCACCTATCACGGCATAGGTACGAATGTACCGTGATAAGAGACTAACTATCACAGCGTTTATTAAGTATCGGAATAGACAAAGACCATACCACGACACCTAAAAGCATTGTGGTATTATTGACTTTAATGGTGCCTAAGAGGCACCGTTATATTGAACATTTACAATGCCTAATAGGTCCCGTGATATCTTTTTTTCGGCGCCTATATGGCACCGAGCTAACCTAGAAACCCAATTTCCCCTACGCCCTTCTCTTCTAGCCACGACCAACTCTCCCCCTTCCCCCATTTTTACTATTTTTTCTGGCAAATAAGGTGTATTTAAGTTTTTAAACTCATTTTTGTCACTAAAATTAGAATATTCATTGTCTTAACCATGATTTTGACTAATTATTTAGTAAAAATTTCATATTTTGAGGTTATATATGAAAGAGTTTATATTTAGAATCTTAATTTATCAAATGTCAATCTCTTGAGCATGCTTTTTTAATCTTTAATCTTCAAAGTAATAGTTAAACAATTTATTTATCAAAAGTCATATTTTTCGGTATGTTTTGCTATTTAAGTGCAAATTAATCCGAATTAGTGATGTCATATTTTATGATTTTGTTGCTTGGAGGTATTGATATACCTAATTTTTTTTATTTATTTTAGGTGAAATATGAGTCCATTTAGTTGTAAAAAGTTTTAAATTGAAGGTGTGTTATATCAAGTTATACCAGTTTCATGTTTATTTACTAGAAATCATATTTTAAGTTATGTTTTTTAACATCCATCCTTAATGTTAATTAATCCAAATTTATGCAATTTTAATTGATTATTATGTAGTTTTTTAGAAATTTATATATTCAATATTTTTAATTGCTAAAAGGTGAAGTCATGTGGAGTTGGTGATTAGTTACAAAAGTTTGAAATTGATGTAGAATCTCTCAATTTTTACCAATTTTATGTTAGATAGTGTCAAAGGTTAACTTGAGATCTTAGATTCTAAAATTTTTTATTTGTTAGATATAGTTTGCTGTTGTAGAATTTTGTATACTTTTTCATTTGTTAAAATTCTTATTTTATATATATACTTATTTCAAATATATGAATTTTCAAATTTATAGTATTGTGGATTATAGATATTGAATTTTATTTATCATTTTAATTTGTGTATGGGTTTTAGTAGAAATTGGAGTACTTAGATTATTTGTGAATTAGCAAATTGAGCAAACTGAGATATGTTTTCTCAATTGTTTTTCTTTTATTAACTAACGTCACTTTCTACATTAGTTTTTTCTTATTATTTTGGAAAGTTTAAACTAGATGAGATATGATATCATATAGGAAATTTTACGTTGTGGTGATATAATGATGTTATAATCGTGTGGGATTTCTTGAGTTTATTATTTGTGTTAATATTATTTTGTCATATATTATATTGGGTTGATTGACAACTTGTTTGTAACAAATGAGACTATTAAAGAATAAATTAAGTTCTCAATTTGGTAGTACTTAGAAATATGAGAATAATTTGAAATGAGTGTTATTGTATAATTGGTATTTTAGTTACTCAGTTGGTTAATACTAAAAATAGGGAAAATTATATACAATTTTTTATGGTACTCAATTTAGTTAGTTTTTATATCAGTTGTTTAAGTTTTTCTTTTTCTCAATTGTGCTTAGAATAGATAAGGAATAGATGTTGGCTGATAGACTATCGACCGAATATAGAAAGAAAGTTGATAACTTTTTGGAGTTTGTTATTGAAAATGTCAAAGATTCTAATTTAATTCTGTTTCCGTATATTAAATGTGGAAATTTGCAAAAGATAGGTGTTAAAAAGATAAAAGAACACTTATATTTCAATGGAATATATCAAAGTTAGAAACAAGGGATTTAGCATGGTGAAAAGGTTCTAATTTTCATATTTTCGTTAAAAAAGAGTATAAGAGATGATTATGAGTTAGATTTAAATTATAATCTTTTTGAAATGATTGATGATGCATAGTATGAAACAGATGTAGATCCTATTAATTCATTAATTACTTGTATTTATAAATTATGTTTCATATTCTATATTGTAGAACCGACCATGCAAGCTTGCAGTGGGATCTCGTGATAAAGTTGCTTTAGGACACATACAAGAATCAAACTTATCAACTATTATTCATGGTAGAGAATTGGGGAAACATAATTTTCATGTATCAGTAGAGGCTGTTCTTGATACTACAACTCTAATTCCTATTCCAAATCCAAATGATGATGCAAGATTGGTTCGTGATAACATAACCTAAGATGCTTGTCATCTTTGAAGATAATTTGATATGCAGACTCATTTTCCAAATAAATTCATCGTTTATTAAATTCTTATGTGAATTATTAACATGTTTGTTAACATTTCATCATTTATTTGGATTTTAGGAGTTTAATGATATAAATAGACATCAAACGGGGAAAAATAAGTCTTTACAACCACAACTACCTCAAACACAAGAAAAATTACATCCATAAAGAAAGAAAGTAGAATTTGTTACACAAACACAGTTTAGAATTGATAGTACACTAGCTTCTATAAGAAAACTATTGAATACCATTCGAGGAGTGGATGAAGGTGTTGTTGTTCATGTTCCCTTTGATGAAGAAGTGTTTAAAGAAGCTTTTCGTTTGCCCGTATTCAAAGAAGTCATAATTAGGTTTTGCATATTACAAAAGATTGGGGTCGTGCCTATTACGTTATACATGAGGTAAGAAGTTTATTTTATATATATATATATATATATATATATAGCACTTCATATATATATACATATATCTATAGTTGGCAATTATACAATACAACACTTGATTTATATTGTATTTTGTACTTGTAGGCAATAACACCGTTTAGTGTCCCAATATAGCTATCAAAGTAGGTATATGTTTATGGATCCTAGTGTAATTACTACAAAAAGTGGTTCATATGAGGATCGTGCTATAAGTTTAGCAACCTGGATGTTATCCATGGAGAATAAATATCAATTTCTAATTACACTTTCGAAGTATGGGTAAGATTTTAAACTTAACAAATTGTCATATCAACTACTTTCGATATGAAATTAATTGTTGTATTATTAATAATCTTTATCATTAATTTTATGAGTGGGGAATATTAGATATTACTTATCATTTATCCTCTTAAAGATTATACATGGTTTCTAGATCATCTCGACTTAGCTCTCCGTGAGGAAATTAGTTTAACAATGATCAAGTAAGTTCTGTAAGAATTATTTTGTTATAGTTCAGTTTTTTATGGTATTTTTAGTTATGGTTGCTATTGTTAATATTTTATTCTTGTGTTTGCGTGTTTCCAATTCAATGTACATTCAACATATATAATGTAGAAAAAAAGGAAGAAAGGAAGACCAAATGGTTCAATTTATAAGTTACTAAAGATACTAAACTTGAATTAATAACACTTGTTGGATGGAAGATTAATTAAAATTATTTGTGTTTACTTTATGCTTATATGTAGTACCCAAGACAACTAATAAATGTTGAGTGCAAATTCTACATATGTAAATTTATGGGAGAAATCATTGAACAAGCCAATATTAAATCATTTATCACAATAGTATATAACTGTATGTTTTATTAGTTCTCTTTTAATTTAGAATTTGATTGATTACTTTCTAACAAATAAGATGTTTAAACTTGTAGTTTAATTGATAAAATTTCTACACAAATTTATATAAATTTATTATGTTAGTCTTTGATGATCTTTGATGATCATGATCTAGTTATTATGTTAATTTAATATTAGTCTATAAATTTATATTTGTACTTCATTTTATTTGAAATATTTGGTGTATGTCATGGATTTAGATTATATTTATAAAATTACATGGGGTAATATAGATAAATATATTAAAAATACCCCCTGAAAATATGTACCATGATGCTTATAGAATGCCTTAAAAAATAACATCTAAGGTGCCTTAGGAAAGCTCAGAAAGCTCCTTGGTAGACTTATCAAAGTGCTTTTTGAGTGCCTTAGTATCTTCAAAATCTGAGAATACCAAAGCACTTATAAAGCGTCGTGAAAAGCATGTGTAAGATCTTCCATGGCACCTGTTAAGCACTTTGATATCCAAGATACCAAGGTGCCTAATAAGTACCACAGAAGGTGCCTTTCATGGCGCCTGTGAGGCACCATAGTAGTCGGAACCTATTACGACACCCAAAATCAATGTGTTTTTTTAGACACCGTGAAATGACTTTCAAGCCACTTAAACCATCAATTCGTTTAAATTTTCCCTTATATAGGGCACCTAACTACAAACAATCTTGAATATGAACAAACCCCACTTTATATATGAACACATATCTTTATTGAAAAAAATAAAAGATAACGCTACATATAAGTAGCCATGATTTCTAGCTAGCTACATATCGTTCCCACTTCATGATTTGTCACCCCGAGAGGGCCCTTCTAAAACAGAAGAGGACAGCCTTATCTTCTAAATAAAAGTTCCTTTTTTCCCGTACTGGAGAACATGAACAAGGGACCCAACATAGTGGGTTCTTTTAACTCCTTTTGAGACCACAAATTTGCTTATTCCTACTTATTTACTTATGTTGATTCCTTTATTTTACAATTTTTTTTAAAAAAAATATGTTGATTTACTTCAAGAAAAGTGATCGAGAACAGCTAAGGTTTGAATAGTTCTTAGGGAAACCATTGATAGAAATAAAGGTTAAACAATCCTAGAGCTAGCTCCTTAGAATGTGGGTTTATGTCTATTTTATTTTTTTTCGATCTTACTCTTAATTTTGCCGTACTTTTGAGCAAGTCAACGGAAAAGGTAGAAAAACAGGCTTTGAGTTCAAGGGAATAAGAAAAACCCACTAATTAGAGCAATGTAGATGAATTAGTTAATTAACTCCTTGATCATATGAATTGATTAATTACAAAAAAAAAATACTGTGAATTAAGGCCTTTATATAGTTTTAATACTATATTTTGGCTTACACAAAATTATACTTCCACGTTTAAAATCTCTATAAATTTCTATCTTAGATGAACAAATTTGATAATTTATACTGACTACTTTAAGTTATTTTCCATAGATCTAATTGTTTATCAACAAAAATAATTAGATATCCTTAATTCGAATTCTGTATTTAGTTTAGAATTTTATGGTTAATTTGGACATAAATGATAGATATTTATAGAGATTTTAAATGTGGATGTATAATTTTGCACATATCAAAGACATAGTTAAAAAAAAATTACAATTATCCCTTATATGAATATATAAATATAGTATATGTTTATCTTCTTTTTATACATAAGAGTTTGTACATTATTTTGACATATGTTGGAAAGCGCCTTTTAAGGAGTGTCTAATCTTATCGATAGATTTTCCTATAAAATTCGTTGAGGATGTTATCAAGTGATTAATGGAACAACTCCTTTTCAAAAAATGAAGAATGCATCCAGAATATCTTCTAAGCATTTTCATGAAGTGTGTGTATCTGATGGAAATTCAAGGCATATAAAGTAGCCAATTAGTTGATCAAATTTCCTAATACTTTTGGAAAAATTGCACATACATATTTAAGAAAAAGACTAAATAATCTTAGTATTATTCTTCCTAATACTTTTCCTTTTTTTATATACTTAACAAAATTCTCTGAGATTGTATATATATTAAGGAAGAAATGCTAGCTACTCAAAATTTGTATCAAATTTTTATACCAATATATATAGCATATAGATTGACATAATATAATTGATAAATGTAATTAATTTATTTATGATAAATTTTAATCAATTAAATAATAACAACTCATATATCATTTGTGTTGTTATTAAATTTATTTGATAATAATCTTAGTATATCTATCATCGTTCATTAAGGATCAAGGTCAACAATAAATCTCGGATTTATGATGTATTTCGTGGGACCTGTTTCACCAATTTTTATGAGAATGTTTATAAGGGTAAAAGGACTTTATCTATATTATTCTATATTTAAAGAAAAAAAACAAAAACAAAACAAAAGACGAAAAAAAAACAGCGTGTAGTGTCTACTTTCTTAATACCCGTATTGTTATGTTGCACAATGTTTTACATTCTCTATAGCAAAATTTGAGAAAAACAAAGAATAACAAGACTAATTTGTCACCATGGACCCCAATGGTCCAATTTAAGTACTTCGTTGTTGCAAAGGATCGGCTAGAGTTCAAACCCTTCAATAGCAACTAGGAGGTTTTTTTTTTTTTTTTTTAATGAAGTTCGAATTTAGGACCTCCATATTAAAAGAAGTATATTTATCACTAGGTTACATACATAAGTATTTCTTAATTATACAAAACTCTAATATGCATAAAATTAATAATCTCAAATAATCTTAGAATTCATGATTTTCACAAGGATAATACCATATATCCCAATTTTTGTACCAATACATGTGGCATATAATTTATAACTAACTAATTAGTATCTTAAAACTTACTACAAAAAGATTAAATATTATCACCAATTGAGTGGTGGCAAATTATATGCTACATGTGTTAGTATTAAAAATTTGGTACAAAAGTTGGTACCTCAAGTATTATCCTTTTCACAATTAGAATATAGGCATATAGACATACCTCGATCCATTGCAATTATACTTTAAATTGTCAAACAATTTTTAAGCAGAATTTTGAGTTTCTCTCCCTTAATTCTGTATACTTAATAATAATACGTTTAATGATGGATTATGCATAATTCTGATAATAGTTGAAGAGATGGCCAAATTCTATTTAAATACTTTAGGACATATTTTCCATCAATATGTCTATTCATGAAGAATAACATATATATTATTAAACCATTTAATCAATTTTGATAAATATAATATTAATTTATTAAAATTATATAGGTTATATATATAAATAAATCTAACATTCTCCCACTTGGCTTATGTGATTTATTTTCTTTATGGTTTAATAAATAAACAAAATATACGTAACATAAATTTAAATTCCTTATCAGTTAGTTAATTACATATATCATAGTTGAACCAAAAACTAAAATGAGTTATGGCAATCATATATTACAATTTTGATATAATCCCTTCCATATACTGCAACATTATCTTTTAACCCCAATATGACCTAGTAGTGAGAATATCAGTAATGGTCTAATCACTAATGTCTATTAAAGACTATTCCTGTTATTATTAATCTAAACCAACATATACAAAATAAGAAAACATGAAATACTAGAAATACATAAATGAACTCAGAGTGTCAAATAAATAATCATAATACAAATATATCAACTATTACATCCAACTCATTCTTTCAACAAGTTCACTAAATGTCTTTGGCATTAGTCCCTTAATTAATGGATCTGTAATCATTAACTTCGTTTCTGAATGTTTTCTTTAATTGTAAAGTATTTTAATTCCATGTGTTTAGTACCTTTAGAACACTTTTTTGTTTTTCGAGAAGAAGACTATTGAGATATTATCACAATAAATTTTCAGCAGCCTCGCAATACTATCGACAATTCCAAGTCCTAAAATAAAGTTTTTGAACCATAATTCATGAACTATGGCTTCAAAGTATGACACAAACTCAGCTTCTATCGTAGATGTAGCAATGAAAGTTTGTTTTGTACTTTCTCGTGAGACTACTCCTCTAGCTAAAAGAAATAAGTAGCCAAAAGTAGACCTTTTATAATCAAGACAACTAGCAAATTCTGAATTTGTATACCTAATCACTTCTAGATCACTTTCAGATCACCTGTAGGTGAGTATGTAGTCTTTTGTTCATTGCGAAAACCTTAGCACCTTCTGGAAACTCTCCAATGATCTATTCCTGGACTACTTTAGCCCATCATTCTGATAGGAAAACTGATGTCTAGCCTGGTACAAGTTTGTGCATACATTAAGCTCCAAACAATAGATACATAAGGAATATTTTCCATTTATCTACATTCCAATTCATTCTTTGGATATTGCATGAGACTAAATTTATCTCCCTTCTGAATTAGAACTATTCCCGCTGAATATTTTTCCATCTTAGATCTCTCTAAAATTTTATTAATATATGTTTTCTGAAACAATCTTAAAAATCCTTGTGATCTATCACAGAATATTACAATTCCTATCACATAAGATGCCTCACCTATATCTTTTATTTCAAAGTTTTTTGAGAGAAAATTCTAAGTTTGATGTAATAAACCAAGATCATCAACAACAAGTAGTATATCATCAATATATAGAATCAAAAACATCATCAATATACAGAATCAAAAACATAAACTTGCTCCTACTGATCTTTAGATATATATACCAATCAACAGTGTTTTCCTTAAATCCAAAAGATGTTATGGTATCATTAAACTTAATATACCATTATCAGAAAGCTTGTTTAAGTCTATATATTAACTTCTTAAGTTTACATATCATGTGTTGCTTTCCTTCAGATGAAAATCCTTTGGGTTGATCCATATAGACTTCCTCTTCTAAATTTTCATTAAGAAAAATAGGTTTTACATCCATTTGATGTAACTCTAAATCAAAATGAGCTATTAATTCCATGATGATTCTAAAAAAATCTTTCTTAGAGACAGGTAAAAATATCTCTCTATAGTAAATACCTTGTTTCTAAGTAAAACCTTTGGCTATTAGTCTAGCTTTATATCGTTCAATATTGCCATTAGATTTGCGCTTAGTCTTAAAGACCCATTTACACCCGACTTTCTTACAATTTTCAGGAAACTCAACAAGATCCCAAACTTGATTTTGATCCATAGATTTCATCTCATCTTTCATCGCATCAATCTATTTAATAAACTCAATACTTTCTATAGCTTATGAAAACGAAACTAGATCATTGTCGATCCCTAAGTCAATTTTTGACTCTTATAGATAAATTACATAGTCATTAGAAATAGTAGACTTTCTATCTCGTTAAGATTTTCTTAATGTTATTCCTTGTGACTCATCTACTACAGATTCATTAGTGGTAGTTTCATTATAGAGAGTTTCTATATTGATTTGTTGTTCTTGAATATTGTCAAGTTGTTCGACAATAGTAGGAACAACATTTTTAAAAGTCAAAGGTATAGAAGTTTGCATCCTAACTTCTTGAATAATCATATTACGTGGTTCTCCACTCCCACTGACTTCACCATTTTTAATGAATCTTGCATTTCTGATTTCTACAATTCTTAGACTATGATTAGAACAAAAAAATCTATACCCTTTGGATTTTTCAGGATAACCAATGAAAAATCCACTAGTCATTCTGAAATCCAATTTCTTTTCATGTGGATTATAAATTCTAACTTTCGTCAGATAATCCTAAACTTGTAGGTGCCTTAAACTAGGTTTCTTCCTATCCACAGTTCAAAAGGAGTCTTTGGAATTGCCTTACTGTGGGGCCCATTCCTAGATCACGTACGACGTGGTCGATTAAGTGGTAGAGCAGGTCACAAGAGGGGCATGCCATCCAACGCGTGTCCAGAGTAACCATTGAAAAACCACGCGAGTCACATGTGATATCGCATGGGACCATGGATTATACGAGGCCATGGCCGAATCCATCCCAGACCCTAGACGGTTCGGCCCAATCCATTTCTTACCTCGATAGTTAGGAGTCAGAACCCTCGAGGGTTTTCCGCCAGAAGACTTCGGGAGACAACGTGCTGCTCCAGACCCAGACAAAGCATTTAATGTGATCCTAGGTATGTGTACACATTGGGCAAACCGCCCTGATAGAACGGCAGTATGTCAAAGTCTTGCCCCTAACAGGCCCAAGTCGTAGGGGACGGCAAAAAGTAGGCCACGACGATGCAAGGAAAATCACGGTGATCACAGCCCATGATCTCTGGAGTAAGTCATGATGAGAAAAGGTACTCAATCATGGGCTTGAGAGCCAGGAAAAGCTCCCAGTTCCATAATTATGTATATAAGCCTTGCTTCCCTGATTGACATATAAAAAGAAAAACTAAATCTTTACTTCTCAGCCTCAGGAATAAACAACTGACTTAAGCATCGGATAGTCTTTGTAGGTGGCCAATCTTGCCTCTCCGACCTAACTTGAAGTAAAAAAGCATGCTGGGATAGTAAGGATACGTGAACAGTTGGTAGATACAATGTCAGCAGTTCAGAGACATGTGGACAGCTGGTAAGAATCGCACCAACAGTTTGGCACCGTCTATGGAAAACATTGAGTGCAAGAGAAAGAGTAGGAGTCTCACGATCGCGCTCTCCCGAAATAAAAGGCCATACAATGTCTGATGATGGCACCGATAATAATGACAACCAGGAGCACACGTCTTGATGCCAAAGGGAGCCCCCAAGAAGCACGACCAGGTCTAGAACAAAAGCTAGATGAAATGTTTGCTGCCCTGGCAGAAGCAAACCGGAAGGCAGAGATGGCCCACGAGGCCATCCTTGGTTTAAAAGATGAAGTTGCAGAAGTACGCAGAGATAATGCTCACCTCGAAGGGCTGCTAGCATTTGACGAAGAGAAGACTTTGACGAAGAGGTCCAACAAGAGTCTGGGACCAACCGCCGAGGGAAGTTCTCGCCCCATCCAGATCGCGAATGCAGGGGGAGTGATAAAGCCAGACAAGGCCTTTCCGAGCCGAGCGGCGGTGGACCGAAGACACCAAGAAAGCCCGGAAGGTGTGCTTCCCAACTAGAAACAAGAAATGATGGCGGAGCTGAGTAAGAGGCTCAAGGCCTATCACAGTCAGACCCCCGATGATCTGGTAGAGTAAACCGTGCGAGGGATCAACCAGACGGCCTTCACTAACTGGATCCAGTTGGAGCCCAAGTCGAAAGACTTCACAACTCTAACCTTCAGACCATTCGATGGAAAGACCGACCCTTTCGATCACATATACCACTTTCAGCAGAAGATGGCCTTGGAGACCAGAGATGAGGCTGTGACCTGCAGAGTCTTCTCCACAACCCTAGCAGGGCCGGCCCTGTTATGGTTTAGACAACTCCCAGAGAAGTCCATAAACGGGTTCGAAGATTTCTGTAAACTTTTCTTAAAGCAATATGCAGGCGTCCGGAGGTAGCAGAAAACCATGCGAGACCTTAACCGGTTAGAACAAATCGCGAATGAGTCTCTGAGAGAATACTTGTCGCATTTCCTAGAGGTGATGTCCCTAGTACACAACGCCGACTCGGCCCAAGCTACAAGTTCGTTCATCAGGGGCCTGCAGCCGGGATCGATGCTATCGGACCATCTGCTTTTGAACTTACCATACGACAGACGTCCAGGCAAGGTCGAAAGGGGTATTCAGGGTGCTGGAAAGCTACTAGAAAATGCCTAAGGCCTCCGCCGTGATAACAACAGCACCAGTGCAAACCCCGGCCCCACAAAGAATAAAGAGGCCTGCTCCAGACCAAGGGCCAACTTCGAAACAGGGAGCCCCCACCCAAGGTGGTCAAGAAGACTGCAAGAAGAGGAAAGCGTCCAGGGACCCGCTGTCAAAATACGAGCTTAACACGTCGATCGATGTGATCTACCTCCAGAACAGGGACATGGGCATTTTCAAAGACCCGACCAAGTCTGGCGTTCCTGAGCACATGAAAAACAGGAACAGATACTGCCAATTTCACAAAGATCATAGGCATGATACCATCAACTATCATAGCCTTTACGCACAGGTTATGATCGCAATCCATGCTGATAAGTTGAAGCAGTACATGAAGACCGGCGGAAGCCAGTTAAAGGAATATACTCCCAGGCCCGAAAAAGGCAAGTAGACCCAGGCCTCCGGGTCAGGAGAGCAGGCTCTGAGGATAGTGTCGACTGTCATAGGCAGATCAGAGTTGACCCAGGGTCAGGAAGAGAAGGAAAAATGCCAAAAAAAGACCGAAGAAAGGGTGAAGCGCATGAAGGGGATGGGCCACTTCGTGAACCACCTAGTGATGGGAGAAAGCTACGTCTCAGCCACTCCTATCACTTTCACCCAGCAAGACTTGTCCACAGTACGTCTAATCCATGATGACTCCTTGGTGATTAAGCTGTAGATCGACTCCGCGTTGGTCGGAAGGTTCCTGGTCGACGGCAAGAGTAGCGTCGACGTCCTGTTCCTCAGCACATTTGAGAGTCTGGGCTTGGATCGAAATGCACTCAGGCTAACCTCTCAGCCACTGTTCACTTTCAATAGTACTAAGGTCAGCCCCTTGGGCATTGTGACCCTGAAAGTCTATGTGGCGGAGAGGTGCTTGGATGTGGACTTCATCATCATCGACTGCCAGTCCTCCTTCAACGTCATCATAGAGAGAGGGTGGATCCACGTCATGCATGGGGTCAACTCCACCAGGTCTTAAGATGTCTATCAAAGGATGATACTTATACGATAGACATCAAAGGAGACCAAGCCTCTGCGAGGAAATGTTTTTCAACCACCCTGAGGGGAGCCGACACGAGCGCGAGTGCCTTGACGGGGGACGGATAGTAATCAAAGGACCGCTTGCTAGCATACATAAAGCGGATCAAAGAGGAGTCTGATGAGTCAGAATCCACGATTGAGGAACTGATGGTGGTCCCTTTGAAAGAAGCAGAACCCGCGAAGGTAGTCTTAATCGGGACCCTGCTACCCGAGGAAGAAAGGAGTGAGCTACTAGGGTTCCTTAGGCAGAATAGAGATGTCTTCCTGTGGTCCCACGATGACATGCCCTAGATAGACCCCGCACACGCCTGCCACTGATTAAATATAGACCCCAATTTCCTTCTAGTCAGGTAGAGGCCCCGAAGGTTCGTGCCGAAGAAAAACAGGGCAATCAACAAGGAGGTAGAGACGCTACTGGAGAACGGCCTGATCATGGAATGCGTATACCTGTGCTGGGTTTCCAACTGGGTGGTGGTGAAGAAGAAAAATGGCGATTACCATACTTGTATAGACTTCACCAACCTGAATAAGGCCTGCCTAAAGGACAGCTTCCCCCTACCAAGTATCGACCAAATGGTCAATACGACGGCTAAATTTAATAGGATGAGCTTCCTAGATGCCTACTCTGGATACAACCAAATCCCTCTGCATGAGGAGGACCAGATCCACACGGTATTCATTACAGAGCGAGGTCTGTACTATTACCGACGCATGCCTTTTGGCTTGAAGAACGCGGGGGCGACCTATTAGAGGCTCATGAACAAAATGGTCGCCGAGCTGCTAGGGAAGACTATGGAAGTCTACATCGACAACATGGTCGTAAAGAGCAAAAAAGCTTCGGGCCATCTAGGACATTCGACAAATGTTTCCAGATTCTGAGGCGATATCGGATGCATCTGAACCCCAAGAAGTGTGCATTCGGGGTGTCCTCTGGCCAGTTCCTGGGGCACATCGTGAGTAGAAGGGGCATTGAGGCCAGCCCGACCTAGTTGTCTTCAATCGTAGATGTACAAAGACTCTCAACCATTCGGGAGGTCCAGCACCTAACTGGCAAGATAGCCGCTCTTAGCCAATTTGTCTCCAAGATGTCTGACCGATGTAAGCCTTTCTTCCAGTGCATAAAGAGAAGCTCCACTATCGTCTAGGGTGAAGAGCGGGATAAGGCACTGGCAGAGCTCGAGCTGTACTTAAGTTATCTGCCTATCCTGGCTTCTCCAGTAGAGGGGCAACGCCTATATGCTTATTTGGCAGTGTCTGAAGTAGCGATCAGTGTCGTACTGTTCATCGAGGAAGACAGCAAGTAGAAGCCGGTGTTTTATGCAAGCCGCATGCTCCTGAATACCGAGATGCGATATAGTATGGTAGAGAAACTTGTATTGGCTCTGGTCAATGCTAAGAAAAGACTCAGGCAATACTTCGAGGTACATTCAGTTACGGTATATACAGATTTCCCCATCCGGCAAATCTTAGCTAAACCGGACTTATCGGTACGACTAACCAAGTGGGCCATCGAACTGGGGATATACGACATTGAGTATCGGCCTCGAGTGGCGAAGAAAGGGCAAGTCATGGCGGACTTCCTGGTAGAAATCCAATTCTTCGGCAAGCCACATGACCCATTTCAAACGTCTCCGCCTTACATCCCTTCAGCCTGGACCCTCTACACTGACAAATCCACAAAATCCTCGGGGTCAAGTATCGGAATAGTCCAGCAGACCCAGCAGCACTTAGGGTAGAGAAAGCTTTGAGGCTCAGTTTCCAGGCAATGAACAACGAGATGGAGTATGAGGCGCTACTGCAAGGCCTTAAGCTGGCTCTACACTTCAAAGTAGAGAGCATCGCAGTAAAGACCGACTCGCAACTGATCGTGGGTCAGGTTAGGGGAGACTTCGAAGTAAAAGAGCCGAGATTACACAGGTACTTCTCCAGGGTAATGGGGATGAAAGCCCGCTTTAGCAGTTTCAATATCAAACAAATACGTAGGGAGATGAACCAAAAGGCCGATGAGCTGGCTAAAAGGGCGTCGATTGGGGGGACGACCGAACACGCAGAGATTCTGCTAGAGGATGAGAACACGAGGGGCCCTTCGGAGACCCTCGCATGCCATATGTTTGCAACTGACTCTGCAAACGAGGGGTGGATAAAACCCATCACCCAATACTTGGCATCGGGGAACCTACCCGTGGACCCCTAAGAAGCGAGTTCGATTAGACTGAAGGTGCCAGATATTCGATGGTGGGGGGATGACTGTATAGGAGATCAACGAGGGGACCAATGCTCAGGTGCGTAGGTCCCGTCGAGCTCAGCAGGGCCCCGATTAAGACTACCTTCGCCAGTTTTGCTTCTTTCAAAGGGACTGCCACCAGCTCCTCAATCGTGGATTCTGGCCCGTCAGACTCCTCTTCGATCCGCTTCATGTATGCTGGCAGGTAGTCATTTGATTACTATCTATCCCCCGTCGAGGCGCTCATGCTCGCGTTGGCTCCCCTCAGGGCGGTTGAAAAAAATTTCCTCGCAGAGGCTTGGTCTCCTTTAATGTCTATCGTATAAGTACCATCCTTTATTAGACATCTGAAGACCTAGTGGAGAGTTGAGGTAGGTGGTTAGAAGAGCTACTGGCCATTGTGTGGGCCATCGAAACACAGAGCAGAGGTTAACAGGAAGAACACCATTCTCCATGGTCTACAGGTCGGAGGCTGTGATCCCGACCGAGATTGGCCTCCCGACCCTTCGCTCTGAAGTGGTAAGAGACGCCTCACTGAACGAGTAGTAGCTAAGCCGTAACACAGACCTCCTGGAAGAAACAAGGGATATGGCCCTAGTCCACCTGGCCTCGTACCATCAGTAGGCCAGGTCCTACTATGCAAAGAAGGTTAGCGCTCGTTGATTTAATGCCGGGGATTGGGTCTTGAAGGTCGGAACGGGAAATTCCTTGAAGCTATACTTTAACTGGGTCGGGCCCTATGAAGTGATCAAGGTGCTTGACAATGGTGCATATGTCCTGAAAGAACTCAAGACCAGGAAGAGCCTACCAGACACGTGGAACGTCCAACACTTGAAAAAGTACCATGTGTGAGATGTATGTAAATGTTGTGAAATACATGTAAATGCTTGTATTATTAAACAGCTTGATTCCAAAACAGGTCAGGGTTTCTGCCAAACGGACTTATACTTTAGATGGCTATGAAAAAAGGTTTGTCTCCAGTACCAAACCCCACGAACTATTCACTCATCAAAAATCGTACTGCGAGGATCACGTCACTTGCTGACGACCCGAGAAAACGTATGAAGAAGAAAGAGCTGAGCAGTAAAATACTTGCCAGCAGACCTCATCTAAAATCGTACTGCGTGGATCACATCGCTTGTTGACGATCCAAGAAAATGTACGAAGAGGAAAGAGCTGAGTAGTAAAATACTTGCCAGCAGATCTCATCAAAAATCATACTACGGGGATCACGTCGCTTGCCGACATCCCAAGAAAATGTACAAAGAGGAAAGAGCTGAGCAGTAAAATGCTTGCCAGCAGACCTCATCAAAAATCGTATTGCGGGGATCACATCGCTCGTCGACGACCCGAGAAAACGTACGAAGAGGAAAGAGCTGCGCAACCAAAAAACTTACCATCAGACCTTAAAAATGATCGTACTATGGAAATCACATCATGCAATAAAACACTTGCCGATGGCCCGAGAAAACGTATGAAAGGGAATGAGCTGCGCAACCAAAAACTTGCCAGCAGACCTCGAACACAATCGTACTATGGGAATCACATCGTGCAATAAAATGTCTGCCGATGGCCCGAGAAAACGTAAGAAGAAGAATGAGCTGCACAACCAAAACTTGCCGGCTGGTCTTATCAAGAATCGTACAACGGAGATCACGTCGCTCGCCGATGATCCGAGAGGATGTACGAAGGGCGAGAGACTGCGTGCCAAAAACTTGCTGCCAGCCATCAAGAAATCCCTGCAGGACGGGAAAAAAGTTGGGCGATAAGACCCTTCCTGGAAAAACCTTAGATGCACGCGAGCCAAAGGCAAGCGGGGCTAGGCTCTACCTTTTAGAAGCAGACCCTCCCCATAGAGCACCTTAGCTACGTGTGAACCAAAGGCAAGCGGGGATAGGGTCTACTTGTTGGAATCAGACCCTCCCCAGAGAGCACCTTAGCTGTGCACGAGACAAAGGCAAGTAGGGCCAGGGTCTACCTGTTGGAAGCAGAACCTCCCCAGAGTGCACCTTAGTTACACGTGAGACAAAGGCAAGCGGGGCCAGGGTCTACCCGTTGGAAGCAAACCCTCCCCAGAGCACCTTAGCTGCAAATGAGACGAAGGCAAATGGGGCCAGGGTCTACCCTTTAGAAGCAGACCCTCCCAGAGAGCGCCTTAGCTACGCATAGACTGGAAGTGAACGAAGCTAGGGCCTACCAGTTGGAAGTAGGCCAATAAAAGACCAAGCACGAAGACAGAAGTTAAAACCAAACTCTGTTTATTATTGCCTAAAATACAAAATGCGTAGTCGACAGGGACGCAGACCCAGAGGCTCTATTTATAAGAAACAGATCTTGGACGAACTCGGAGGGACATATCGGAGTGGTAACGCCCTGTTTGTTCCCGATAAGAGCCGAACTTGGGTCTTTTCCTCTACAGCGATGGGTCCAAGCAATGGTCGACCAACCCCTGGAGCTGGTTCCTAGCGCGTTCCCATTTAGGGTCGAAGAAGTCCAGCCACATATGCAGGTCGAATTCTGCCAAGATAAGTCATAACAGATGTTATACATCCTCAAAGCCGGAGGAGCCGGAACTCACATCCTAATCTCGAGCACTAATCTTGTCAATCATAGCACGGGGAGAATTCACTAAAAACTCCAAATCATATACGATTGAGCCAGACCCAGAAGTCGGTCGTACTGCCGACAAGGGAATGGCATCGTATATGATGTCCAACCCTGACCATGAATGCAGGCAACAAAAAAGAGAGAGGGGAATAAACGTGAGAAAAATTCGCTATTTCTATTATTCAAAATAGGTGTTTACAACGAGGGTCAGCTTTACATAACACAATTAGTAATTTACAAATATGCAAAAAGCGAAAGCCTCTAGTTACCTCTGACGAGGGGAGCACTACTAGCTTCGGTGCTTGGGCCAGCATCAGCAGAGGATGATATACCGGAGTCAAAATCATCGTTAGACAAAATGACCGTGCCTGACCCTCCGCTAGTTAAGGTGCCAAGACCAGGCTGACCACCCCGAACCTCCACAGCCTACTCTAGCATACCAGAAGCGGGGACAATCTCTTTGGCAGCACAGGCAGATGTAGAGGTCCCATCTTTTTCTTCATTGAGCATCTTCAGCACATCAGCGGGGTACACGATGTTGGTCTCATCACCCAACTGCTGCATATAGTGCCTGATGGAATAATGGTCCCTCTCTGCCTTTCTGCTCATCAAACTGGTCTGGAGTTACCACCTCCACGTGGCCCTCGAATTCCCTATTCTCCTAGCCAGACCTATAGCTCTCCGCAGAAAGGACATCCATTTGCCTCTAGTACATTATCTTTAGCTTCTCCATATCTGCCACAAGTCGATCAAAAGAATGTTAATATCGGCAAGGTCTTCGCCGCGCTTGCGAGACAACTCCGCATGAGCTCCCATCAGTTTTCTGTGACCCAAGTAAAGATGTCGGCTTAGCTCGTTAGACCGATTGAGCCTACGCTACAGGAAATGGGCCTCCAGTTTGACTTTCACCTCGGCTTTCCATGCCTCTTTGGCATCGTCAACAGTTCTATCGCGCACGATGAAAGCCAACCCCACCTTCGCCCCTACATTCTGTAGCTCCTACTCTTTGATCATGAGCTCGGTTTGGGCCAGCCTGGCAGCCTCAGTTTGAGCCAACCTATCAGCCTCTGCTTTGGCCAACTTGGCGACTAGCTCCTCACGCCTGACCCTCTAGATGCTCAGAGCGTGATCCACTGCGCTGCTGACCCTAGCCTCATCTAGGCTTCGATACAGGTCGAAGTCCTCCTTCAACGTGGCAAGGGCGACCTCGCTCCGCTCGGCCATTGTAGCACGGGCGTTCAGCTCGCCAGTCAGCTCCTTGACGTGAGAGGAGTAGAAGGACTGGACGGCAGCTAACAGTAGGATACAAGAAAACAAGGTCAGTGTTCAACAAGGATGCCAAAAAATTTGGAAGTGGCGGCCAGACGAGCCAAACTTGCGCAATGCTGCGACTAGTGACGAGTTCAATGTTCTCCAGAGAGAGTGCCTCCAGCTCAAACTCTGCAGCTGGACCCTTTCCTTGGGCATTGTCCACGTCTGAGGAACATGGCTTCACTCGCCAACCACGAGGACGCCTTTTCCCTCCATCGAATGCACTCCAGTAGCTTCTTTTGAGGCTTTTAAAGCGGCAAAGGTGAGGACGATAGCAGGCAGGACGTCACCGAGCACACTTTCGGAGACAGCAGGGGGCAGCGCATCCTCAGCATAAGAGGCCACGACGACTGCTCCTACATCGGCAGCTTCGGCTGCCGCCCTCTGCTGAATGTGATTTTTCGATCTTGTCTTCACCAACCCCCCCTGATGGGCCACCGCGCACTGACATTCTCCTCCTCATGAGGGTCAGCATAGCCCCGTCATCATCGCTGTCAGAAGAGGGGGTAGCTCTGCTCCTCTTCCCCGTCGGGCTTTCCTTCCCTTTGGACGAGTCGGCCTCGCACCCCGCTTCATTGGGACCGGGAGAGCGGAAGACAGCCGAGATTTCAACCTCAGAGCCCCTCCGTTGAGCTCAGCAATCTCCCCACGGGGGCAGGCAGTGCCGGACCTAGCGTCCGTCTTCGAACCGAAGTTGGGAGCAGAAGAGGTCAGAGCAATAGGTTCCCTGAGTCGGGGTCCGCTTGCCTCGGAAGAGGGGACCATAGGTGTTTCACCACCAGGAGCAAACAGGCCCTCCCAGTCATGGTCCGAGCCTATTCTTAGGGTGACAACTCCCTGCCCCCCGGCTTCATCCTCCGAGGACACCACCAGGTGCCAACCAGTAGGGACTTTAGAGTGAGTCTTATGCACAGCGGCACTCCCCTTGACTAGGGAAGGGTCTATCGAAGGGCCTGCATTAGAACCTATAAAGAGTAAGTAACGTGATTAGAATGCAGCCATGACCTAATCGATGGACCCCTAAGATGCAAAAATGAACTCACCCTTAACCTTCTTAGGGGCAGCGGTTTCCTCTCTACGAAGCCTAAAGCACTCCTCGGCCACGAGCCTCACTGCCTCTTCGAGCTCGTGGCTGGTCGGCGCCACCAGTTCATTGGGACCCGCCAGCTAGCTCGAGGCTATGATCTGACGGCCCACCATGGCGATGTGACTCTGCTCATCTCGGCGGAATCGGTTCAAAGCTGAGGCGTCAAGCTGGCTCCGCAGGTGCTTTATGATGACCCAGGTGTCCAGTGAGAAGAGGAGATATGAGACCATCCTAGGCATCATGTTCATCACCTGGGGATTCAAGATGACCTGGATGTGTCGGCAATCCCTAGAGGACCCAAAGATGACGATCCCCTCCAGCTCCTTGAGCCGCCCCGCCGACAGTTGCGGCTCAAACCTTCTTTCCTCCGTTGAGGCTGCGCAAGGCAAAATATCATGAGTAATAACGGAGGAGGTGTACACAGACCCAAAAAATCACAACCTAGTACTTACTTTGCAGAAAAAATGAAGGAACTTGGAAGCGATCCCCATTCACCCAATGAGAACACTACGCCCCTTCGATGGCATACAGCCTAGAGTGGGAGTCCCATTGCTTATCTAATCTCGGTAAGCCCCAGAAAATATGGCGTCTTGGGAGCGACTGAAGGTAGAAAGTGGGTTAGGAGCTCTTTTTGGGAATGAGGGTGAGCTTGTAGGTATAAAAGACCACCTCCTGGTCGATACGCACATTAAGAAGAACTGACAGAGCAGAGAGCCCCATCAAGATTATGACCCCATTAACATTCAGCTGCATCGGGTGAATCCCCATCAGAGCGAAGTACTGATGGATCAGGGGAGGAAGGGGAAACCGTAGCCATTCCAGATGTCTCCTCCCCAAGATGATAGAGCCTTCGGGGGCAGAAGGGCGAAGGTACCAATCCACAGGGCCCTCAACCCTTTGTAATGTAACTCTGCCAGGGAAGCAGAACCGCCAGGGACCCTAAGATTTTAGAAAGCTAGAATACTTGGAGATTTTGGTAAAGTAAGAAACGAGCGTAAATGCAGTTTTTATAAAGGGGGAGTCGAAAAGTCTCCCTTGGAAAGGAACGGTGCGAGGAAGGCTGAAGCACTAGAATTTCAAAAATCTAAAAAGAATTGTGACACAGGATAGCGTGCACCAGCATCAGTAATTAGGAAGAAATTATGGTAAGGGGCCACGTGTATCTCTCGAATTGGAGGACTGGAGATACGATTTCCCCATTTAATGGATACGAGTCTATCAAATAAGGAAATGAGAGTAGTTGTGGGGCCCGTTCCTAGATCACATACCACAGGGTCGATTAAGTGACAGAGCAAGTCACAAGAGGGGCATGCCATCCGACGAGTGTCCAGATTAATCATTGAAAAGCCATACGAGTCACACGTGATACTGCATGGGCCCATGGGGTGTCCGAGGCCAGGGCCGAATCTATCCCAGACCCTGGATGGTTAGGCCCAATCCAGTTCTTGTCTCGACAGCTGGGGGTCAAAAGCCTCGAGGGTCTTCCACCAGAAGACCACGAGAGACAACACGTTGCTCCAGATCCAGACAAAGCATTTAATGCGATCCTAGGTAGGTACGCACATTGGGCAAATCACCCTGATAGAACGGCAGTTTGTCAAAGTCTCGCCCCTGACAGGCCCGAGTCATAGGGGACGACGAAAAGTAGGCCACGACGATACAAGGGAAATCACAGTAATCACGGCCCGTGATCTCTGGAGTAAGTCATGATGAGAAAAGGTACTTAATCCTGGGCTTGAGAGCTGAAAAAAACTCTCAGTTCTAGGATTATGTATATAAGCCTTGCTTTCCCCTCGAAAAAAAAAAGATTAAGATTGACATATCAAAAAAAAAAACTAAATCTTTGCTTCTCAGCCTCAGGGAAAAACAACTGACTTAAGCATCAGTGAGTCTTTGCAGATGGTCACCCCCGCCTCTCTGACCCGACTTGAAGTAAAAAGCATGCTGGGATAGCAAGGATACGTGAACAATTGGTAGATACAACGTCAGCAGTTCAGAGACACATGGACAGCTGGTAAGAATCGTACCAACACTTACTAGGAATCTTGTTTAATAAATATGGCAGTTTTTAAAGTATGCATCCACAATGATAAGGGTAAAGAAGGATAACTAAGTATACTTTTAACCATGTCTATCAATGTATGATTATGCTTTTCTGCTACACCATTTTGTTCTAGTTTTCTTGGCATAGTATATTGAGCACATATGCCATGCTTTTCAAGAAATTTAACGAATGGACCTAGACATTGTCCCGATTTATTATACTTTTCATAATATTCACCATTTCTATCTGATTTTATGATTTTTACCTTTTTATCTAATACATATGCCATGCTTTTCAAGAAATTTAACAAATGGACCTAGACATTGTCCCGATTTATTATACTTTTCATAATATTCACCATTTCTATCTGATTTTATGATTTTTACCTTTTTATCTAATTGTCTCTCAACTTCTTTAATGTATACCTCAAAGGTGTCTACTACTTAAGATTTTTTATGTAATAGATAAATGTAACCATAACATGAAAAATCATCAATAAAGGTGATAAAATACTTTTCTCCACCAAAAAATGGTACATCAAAAGATCGACATATATTGTATAATTTCAGGAAGCTATGTACTTCCTGTGGCTCCTTTCTTTGTTTGTTTAGTTTGTTTTTCTTTTATACAATCAATACACACAACAAGATCAGTAAAATCCAAATTTGGAAGGATTCCATTCTTTACTAATAATACTATTCTTCTTTGGATATATGACCTAAACGTTTATTTCATAAGTAAGCAGAATGTTCATCAACTAATCTCCGTTTAGTTCCAACATTATGATGCAAAGTCAACAAGGTCTCAGCAAAAAAATTATTAAGTTTAAGCTTATATAGACCATATCACAAGGTTCTAAAGCCAATAAGGTTTTTACTCTTATACAAACTTAAAGATTCACAACCAAATTTAAAAGAAAATCTCGTTGTATCTAACTTAGATAAAGAAATTAAATTGTGGGAAAATGTAGTCACATAAAGGGTTTGAAACAGATCTAAATGATGTCCAGCATCTAAAATGAGACGATAAGTTCCAATGCTTTCAGCTGGAGCTTTGATTCGATCCTATGAAAATAAAGTGTTCATTTGGCTTTGTGGTTTGGATTGAAATGAATCCTTGCATTGTATTAGAAACATGTGCAGTTGAGTCAAAATCAATCTACCAACTATTATAAGAAACTCAGTTAAGTTTGATTCAAAACATATGAAAGTATAAGGCTTACCTTTCTTTTCAAACCAAGCTTTACATTTTAGACAATCATTCTGATAATATCCAACTTCTTTGCAGAAATGACACTTATCATTCTTGCATTCCTTCTTGAAGATTTGAGAAGTCTTAGAAGATTTATTCGGCTTATATAAACCTTGCTTCATGCCTTTTTTAGACTTCTATTTAGATTTTTTTTAGCTCCTTGATAAGTAGTAAGATTAATGGAATGAGTATTTTGATTCTTCAACCTTGTCTCTTCTTGTACAAGCATATTGGCCAATTCATTAACGTTCCAGTTGTCCTTAATAGAATTGTAGTTCATTTGAAAAGGCTCATATTGCTCAAGAGCTAGAAAGTTTAATATGAATTGTACTAAAAAGTACTCATCCACATTCATTCCTAAATTCTTTAGCTTTGCTACTATATTTGTCATTTCAAAGACATGTTCATGCATAGTACGAGAACCATCGTACTTCATGATAGTTAAGGTACCTATTAATATCCCAGCAAGTGACTTATCAGTAGTCCGAGACCTTTCTTCCATAAATTTTATAAATTCCTTAACATTATTAGTTTTTGGAAGAGTAGACTTAATATTGTTTGCTATAGTCATTCACATAAATATTAAGTCTAATCTGTTTGATCTTTCCCAAAGTTTATAGGTAGTCTTTTCCTCATCACTACTTGTAGCAGTAATAGCAGTAGGTTTTTCAATTTGAAGTGCTAAGTCAAGATCCAAAATACCTAAGTGAAATTGGACTTGTTCATACTAATTAGAGAAATTCAACCCATTAAATAAAGGAACAGATGAAGCATGCGAATGCTGTGAAACAAGAACAAATACTGCAAATATGATAAAAAATTTCTAATATCAATGCTTTGATATATGAAACATAAAATAGGTTCAAACAAAGAAAACAATTAGTTGAATATTAAAATTCTTTTTTGGAAGATACTCTAATATACTATAAATAACTAAAATAATACTAATAATAAAATCACTTATTTGATAGTTATATATATATATATATCTCCTAATTAAACATATTTGCTATCTTTAGATATACAAAATATATTTAATAAGGTATATCAATCATCACATTATATTTATTACTTACAAGAATAAATGATCTATTTTTGGGTGATCCTAAAATATCTTATAAATAATAAATTTCAACAATTCACTCAATGACATTAAGTCTAAAATTTAGATATTCATTTATAAACATCTAAAAATGAGTGTTAAAAAAATGATTCAATTTAATATTCTAGTTTGGCCACTTTGATGACTAACAAACAAATATAATATAGAATTCAAATTGAATAATAATTTTTTTAATAATCATAATTTTTGCTAATATAATTAACCCTATATTAAAGTACATGTAAATTGTAGATAAATCTATAATCTATTAAAAAACTAATGATACAGAAATCAAGTAAACAGATACTATCTAAACGAAAACAAAAAAAATTAAAAACCATCGCATAAATACCCGAATTTGATAATTCATATAGACATTTATATATAGCTATTAAGTAATATTTTACTCATTATCTCTTACGGTATTTATCTTTCATTCAATAATATATAGATATATATTATTCTTCAAAACCCACTTATATATATACATAATAATCAAATACTTCATATCCATTAGAATTTAATAAACCCGTAAGATAGCAATAAAGGGTAGTCATCATTCTTTTATCATTAATAATGCCATTAAAACCCAAAATTTACCACAATAAAAAAATTCGGCAACATAAGAATATCATATTCAGTATTCAAAATTAATCACATCTACTAATACTATTTAATATGAAACATAATTTTATACAAATATTAGCATACATAACATATTAGAGTCATCGTTTCCAGATTTGTTAATTATTAAAATTGGAGAAGAACAAATTTAGATTCAAATACACAGGGAGAATTTAATCGTTATACTAGACAATTATAGATTTTTAACCGGGCTCGGATACCATATGTAAATTTTTCTTAATACCTTAATATGCATAAAATCAATAATCCCAAATTATCTTAGAATTCATGATTTTCACAATTAGAATATAAGCAAATAGATATATTTGGATCTATTGTAATTAAACTTTAAACTGTTAAATAATTTTTATATAAAATTCTGAGTTTTTTTTCCCTTAATCCTATATACTTAATAATAATATGTGTAATGATGGATCACGTATAATTTTGACAATGGTTAGAGAGAGAATTAGATTTCATTTAAATACTTTATGATAGATTTTCTATTAGATATATCTGTTCATCAAGAGATACATTGTTTTGAAGAGTTATAACTCTTCATTGATCAATAAAAATTTAAATATACTTAATATTATTAAATCATTTAATTAATATTGATAAATACAATATTAATTTATTAAAATTACATAGCATATATATATATATAAAAATCTAACAATATAGACTGTATATTTATCCCTAGGTTATATATACTAACATGGATGCTACAACCACTGCGTTAGGATCAGTAGTTGTGGTTAAAAAAAATGTGTTACATAGACTATTGTTTAACAGTACTCAGACAAGTATATCCACAAAATTTCATAAGATTCTATCGTTAGTTGACATCATCATAATGACTGCTCAGCACCAATCATGTAGTTTTTTTTTTTTTTAATGAAAAATCACTATTTGGGTTTGGGTCCATCTGAAATATCCCACCAATTGGCTAATGTTGGCTAATGTTGGTACTGATTACATAGGAGTGAGAGTGAATAGAGTTAGTTTGATATGACAAAATGATGTAATGCAACCAATATAGCGACATCGCATGGTCCAGTGGCTATGAGTGGCTTTTGTCTCACAAAGCACCAAATCCGCGCAAAAATTACATCTCAGAAAACCAAAAATATTTCATCTCAAAAAATTCAACTTGATCGCATTCACCCCAGGTGATTATCTGGCGTTCTAATTCAGCTTTATGCTATAAGCAACGTAAGGAAGGTAATAATGTTTGGTAGGAGGGAAAGTATGGGACCCGTTCTCAAATCATACACCACATAGACGATTAAGTGACAGATCAGGTCACAAATAGGGCACACCGTCCGACATGTATCGAGAGCGACTAGCTAAAGGCCACGCGAGTCGCACGTGGTACAATATCAGCCATTGGACTGTCTGAGGTTAGGGCCGAGCCCATCCCAGACCTTGGATGGACACGGCCCAATTCGATTCTTACCTTGATAGCTGGGGGTCGAAAGCCCCAAGGATCTTCCACCAGATTACAATGGAAAGTAACTCACAGCTCCAGATTCAGACAGAGCATTTAATGCGATCTTAAGTAGGTGTGTGCAGGGAGAAAACCATCCTGACAGAATGACGATTTATTCAAATCTCGCCCCCAACAGACTCGAGCTATAGGAAACGGCGGAAACTAGGCTACAGCGGTACAAGGGGGATCACGGTAATCTCGGCCCGTGACCTTTGGAATAAGTCTTGACGAAAAAGGTACTCGGTCTTGAGATTGAAAATCAGGAGGTTCACAATTTCAGGACTATATATATATGAGCCATGCGTTTCCAAAAGAGATGGAGGTATGCATATGAAAAAGAAGTATTTTTTTAAAAAAAAGGTTTATAAGCAAGAGAAAAGACATACTCATACAGAAAAAAAAACTGAATCTTTGCTACTCAATCTCAGGGGTAAATATCTAACTTAAGCATCGGAGAGTCTTTGCAGGTGGCCACTCCCGCCTCTCCGACCCTCTCGAAGCCGGGAGTATTTTGAGATAGCAAGGATACGAAGACAGTTGGAAGGGCTAACATCAGTAGTTCAACGACACGTGGATAGCTGGTGGAAACCGCTCCAACAGTTTGGCACCGTCTGTGGGAAACCATTTTTTCTTTGAGTGCGAGAGAAAGAGTCGGAGTCTCACGATCGCGCACTCCCCGAACAAGAAGCCATATAGCATTGGAAGATGGCACCTTCAAGAATGACAATCAGAAGCACACGTCCCGACGCTGACGGGAATCCACCCGACACCAAAGGAAGCTCCCGGGGAGCGTAGCCTGGACTGGAGCAAAAGCTGGACTAGATGCTCGCCGCACTGGCATAAGTAAGCCAGAAAGCAGAGATTGCCCACGAGGCCGTCAAGGGTTTAAAAGATGAAGTCGCAGAGGTGCGCAGAGATAATGCCCGCCTCGAGAGGCTGCTGGCAAGCGAAGCCAAGAACGAGCGAAGGGAAGATTTCGACACAGAAGTCCAACAAGAGACTGAGGGCCAACTGCCGAGGGAAATGCCCACCCCATCCCGATCACGAATGCAGGGAGAGCAACAGAGCCAGACAAGGCCGTTCCGAGCTGGAGCGGCGGTAACCAGAAGACACTAAGAAAGCCTTGAAGGTGTGCTTCCCAACTGGAAGCAAGAAATGATGGCGGAGCTGAGTAAGAGGTTTGGGGCCCATCACAGCCAGACTCCCGATGACCTGGCTGAGCAAACTGTATGAGGGATCGGCCGAACAGACTTCGCTGATTAGATCCAGATGGAGCCCAAGCCGAGAGACTTCACTACTCCAACCTTCAGGCCGTTTGAGGGGAAAACCGACCTCCTCGATCACATATATCATTTTCAGTAGAAGATGGCCTTGGAAACCAGGGACGAAGCTGTAACCTGCAAGGTCTTCTCCACAACCCTGGCGGGACCGGCCCTATTATGGTTCAGACAGCTCCCAGAGAAATCCATAAACGGGTTCGAAGATTTCTGCAAACTTTTCTTGAAGCAGTACGCGGGTGCCCAGAGACAGCAGAAAACCATGCGAGACCTTGACCAGCTGGAACAAACCGTCAACGAGTCTCCGAAAGAATACCTAATACATTTCCTGGAGGCAATGTCCCTAGTGCACAACGCCGATTCGGTCCGAGCCGCGAGCTCGTTCGTTAGGGGCCTGTAGCCAGGATTAATGTTTTCGGACCACCTGCTCTTGAACCTTCCGTATGATATGGCAAACGTCCAGGCTAAATCGGAAGGGGTATTCAGGGTGTTGGAAAGCCGCCAGAAAACACCTAAGGCATCCGCCGTGATAACAACAGTGCCGGCACAAGCCCCAGCCCTGCAAGGGTTAAAGAGGCCCGTGCCAGACCGAGGGCCGATTCTGAAACAAGAAGCCCCCACCCAGGGCGGTCAAGAAGGCAGCAAGAGGAGGAAGGTGTCCTGTGACCCACTGCCGAAGTACGAGCTCAACACACCGATCGACGTGATCTACCTCCAAAACAAGGACAGGGGCATTTTCAAAGACCCGCCCAAATCCGGCGTTCCCGAGCACATGAAAAACAGGAATAGGTACTGCCAGTTTCATAAAGATCACGGACATGGCACCATCAACAACCGCAACCTCTACGAACAGGTCATGGTGGCGATTTATGCCAGTAAATTGAAGCAATACGTAAAGACTGGCGGAATCCAGCCGCGAGAAGACACCACTAGGCCCGAAAAAGGCAAACGGACCCAGGCTTCCAAGTCAGGGGACCAGGCCCTGAGGATAGTGTCGACCATCGTGGGCAGACCCGAGCAGACCCAGGGTTAGGAAGAGAAGGAAAAGTACCTAAGAAAAACCGAGGAGACGGTGAAGCACCTGAGGGGAATAGGACATTCTGTTAACCATTTGAGGGTGGGTGAAAGCTGTATCTCCACTGCCCCCATCGCCTTCAGCCAGCAAGATTTGACCATGGTGAGCCTGCCACACGACGACCCCCTGGTGATTAAGTTACAGATCGACTCTGCGTTGGTCGGAAGGGTCCTGATTGACAGTGGAAGCAGCGTCGATAACTTGTTCCTCAGCACGTTCGAGAACATGGGCCTGAATCGGAACGCGCTCAGATCGACCTATCAGCCGCTGTTCGCTTTCGATAGTACCAAGGTCAACTCCTTGGGCGTTGTGACCTTGAAGGTCTGCACGGCGGAGAGATGCTTAGACATGGACTTCGTCGTTATCGACTGCCCATCCTCCTTCAACGTCATCATGGGGAGAGGATGGATCCATGCCATGTATGGAGTCACCTCCACCCTCCACCAGGTCTTAAGATGTCAATCAAAGGATGGTACCTATACGATAGACATTAAAGGAGACCAAGCCTCCGCGAGGAAATGTTTTTCAGCAACCCCGAAGGGACCCAGTGCGAGTACGAACGCCCCGACGGGGGACGAATAGCAATCAAAGGACCGCCTGCCAGCATACATGAAACAGATCAAGGAGGAGTCTGACAGACCAGAGTCTACGATTGAAGAGCTAGTGGCAGTCCCTTTAAAAGAGGCGGAACCGACAAAGGTAATATTAGTCAGGGCCCTGTTGCCCAAAGAGGAAAAGAACGAGCTGTTGGGATCCCTGAGGCAGAACCAAGACGTCTTCGCTTGGTCCCATGACGACATGCCCGGGATTGACCCTGCGCATACCTGTCACTGGTTGAACATAGATCCAAATTTCCCTTCGGTCAGACAGAGACCCCGAAGGTTTGTGCCAGGGAAAAACAGGGATATCAACAAGAAGGTGGAGATACTGTTGGAAAATGGCCTAATCATGGAATGCATATACCCGTCCTAGATCTCCAACTCGGTGGTAGTGAAGAAGAAGAACGGCGATGACCGAACTTGTATAGACTTCACCAACTTGAACAAGGCTTGCTCGAAGGATAGCTTCCCCCTACCAAAGATCGACCAGATGGTAGACGCAACGGCATGATTCGACAGAATGAGTTTTTTGGATGCCTACTCGGGGTACAACCATATCCCCCTATACGAGGAAGACCAGATCCACACAGCATTTATCACGGAGTGAGGCCTGTACTGTTACAGACGCATGCCGTTTGGTTTGAAGAATGTAGGGGTGACCTACCAGAGGCTCCTGAACAAAATGTTCACCGAACAGCTAGGAAAAAATATGGAAGTCTATATCGATGATATGGTCGTAAAGAGCAGAGAAGCTTTGGGTCATCTGGGACATTTGGACGAGTGTTTCTAGATTCTGAGGCAATATTGGATGCATCTGAACCCCCAGAAATGCGCATTCGGGGTGTCCTCCGACCAGTTCCTGGGGCACATCATAAGCAAAAGGGGTATCGAGGCTAACCCTACCCAGTTGTCCTCTATCGCAGACGTGCAGAGACCCTCGACTATTCGGGAAGTCCAGCACCTAGCCGGGAAGATAGCCGCCCTCAGCCAGTTCGTCTCCAAGATATCTGACCGATGCAAGCCCTTTTTCCAGTGCATAAAGAGAAGCTCCACTGTTGCTTGGGGGGAGGAACAGGACAAGGTACTGATAGACTTCAAGCTGTACCTAAGTCACCCGCCCATCCTGGCTTCCCCTGCAGAAGGGGAGCGCCTGTACGCTTATTTAGCAGTGTCCAAAGTAACAATCAGCGCCGTACTATTCGTCGAGGAAGACAGTAAGCAGAAGCTGGTGTTTTATACAAGCCGCATGCTCTTGGATGCCAAGACGCGATATAGTATGGCAAAGAAACTGGTCCTCGCTCTGGTCAACGCTAAGAAGAGACTCAGGAAATACTTTGAAGCACACTCTGTTACCATGTACACAGATTTCCCCATCCGGCAGATCTTGGCTAAACCAGACCTATCAACGCGACTAACCAAGTGGGCCATCGAACTGGGGATATACAAAATCGAGTATCGGCCCCGAGTAGTGAAGAAGGGGGAGGTCATAGCGGATTTCCTGGTGGAAATCAAATCTTTCGACGAGCTGCACGATCTGCTTCAAACATCTCAGCCTCACCACCCTTCAGCCTGGACCCTCTACACCGATGAATCCACGAATACCTCGGGGTCAGGTATCGGGATAGTCCTGCAGACCCCAACAGGACTCAGAGTATAGAAAGCCTTAAGGCTCAGCTTTCAAGCCACAAACAACGAGGCGGAGTACGAGGCCCTGCTGCAAGGCCTTGAACTGGCCCTGCATTTCAGAGTAGAAAGCATCACAGTAATGACCGACTCGAAGTAGGTCATGGGTCAGATCAGGGGAGACTTCGAAGTAAAAGAGCCGAGATTACACAAGTACTTTTCCAAAGTAATGGAGGCGAAAGCCCACTTTAGCAGCTTTAATATCGAACAGATTCCCAGAGAGATGAACCAGAAGGCCAATGAGCTAGCTAAGAGCACATTGACCAGAGGAACGGGACACGCAGAGATTCTTCTAGAGGACAAGAATACAGAGGACCCCCCGGAGACCCCCGCACGTCATGTATTTGCAGCCAGCCCTGCAGACGAAGGATGGATGAAACCCATCACCCAGTATTTGGCATTGGGGAACCTGCCCGCAGATCCCCAGGAAGTGAGATCGATCAGGCTGAAAGCTGCCAGATACTCGATGGTGGGGGAACAACTATATAGGAGATCGACAATGGGGCCGATGCTGCAGTGTGTAGGTCCCGTCGAAGCGTAGAAACTAATGAAAGAAATCCACAAGGGAGTATGCGGCAACCGCTCTGGCAGACGTAGCCTCACCCACAAGGCTCTGACGGCCGGATACTTCTGGCCATACATGATGACAGAGGCGGCCCAGTTCGTAAAAAAATGAGATAAGTGCCAGAGGTTCGCCCCCATGAAACGCCAACCTGCGGAGGATCTCCATTCGAACATAACACCCTGGCCATTCGCCAAGTGGGGTTTGGACATCATCGGAGAGCTCCCCAGAAGTCCAAGGGGAAGAAGGTACGTCCTACTGGCCACAGATTATTTCACCAAATGGGTAGAGGCTGAAGCCTACGCGACTGTAAACAAAGCAGACACAATTAACTTCATTTGGAAAAATATAATCTATCGATACGGGATTCCGAAAGAGATACACGCCGATCATAGCACATAGTTCCAAAATGCTAAGCTCAAGGAGTTGTGCGAGTTGTATGATATAAGGCTCAGTTTCTCTTCCGTGAACTACCCTCAGGGGAATGGCCAAGCAGAGGCAACGAACAAAGCCATATTCAGCAATATCAAAAAGAACTTACAGGAGGCTAAAGGCAGGTGGTTAGAAGAGCTACTGGCCGTTGTGTGGGCCCATCGAACCACAGAGCGGAGGTCGACTAGAAGAACGCCATTCGCCATGGTCTACGGATCAGAGGCTATTATCCCGACTGAGGTCGGTCTCCCGACCCTTCGCTCCGAAGTGGTAAGAGATGTCCCCTTAAACAAACGGCAGCTAAGCCACAACACAGACCTCCTAGAAGAAACGAGAAACATGGCCCTAGTCCACCTGGCTTCATACCACCAGCAGGCTAGGTCCTACTACGCAAAGAAGGTTAGTACTCGACGATTCAACGTCAGGGATTAGGTCTTGAAAGTCAGAATAGGGAATTTCTCGAAACTGGACTCCAATTGGATTGGACCCTATGAGGTGATCAAGGCACTTGACAATGGTGCGTATGTCCTGAAGGAACTCAAGACCAGAAAAGACTTGCCAAACACATAGAACACTCAGCACTTAAAAAAGTATCACGTGTGAGAACACATGCATGTGATAAAAGACCCACGTGAATGCTTATATTATTGAAAAGCTTAAATCCAAAACAGGTTAAGCTCCCTTTATTCTACATGGACTTATCTTTCAGACTGCTATGGAAAAGGGGTCTGCCCACAGTGGCAAACCCTACACACTATTCACGTATGAGACACATGTGTATGATGTAAGACCCACGTGAACGTTTATATTATTGGAAAGCTTAAATCTAAAACAGGTTAAGTTCCTTTTTTGTCGTATGGACTTATCTTTCAGACTGCTATGGAAAAGGGGTCTACCCAGAGTAACAGACCCCACACACTATTCACGTATGAGACACATGCATATGATGTAAGACCCACGTGAATGCTTATATTATTGGAAAGCTTAAATCCAAAATAGGTTAAGTTCCATTTTTGCCGCATGGATTTATCTTTTGGATTGCTATGGAAAAGAGGTCTGCCCACAGTGGCAGACCTCGTGCACTATTCACGCAATCAAGGATCGTACTATGGGAACCACATCGTGCAATAAAATTCTTGCCGATGGCCCGAGAAAACGTACGAAGAGGAAAGAGCTACGCAACCAAAAACTTGCCAGCAGACCTCGTAAACGATCGTACTATGGGAACCATATTGTGCAATAAAATTCTTGCCGATGGCCCGAGAAAACATACGAAAAGGAAAGAGCTGCGCAACCAAAAACTTGCCAGCAGACCTCGAAAATGATCGCACATCGTGCAATAAAATTCTTGCCGATGGACCGAGAAAACGTACGAAGAGGAAAGAGCTGCGCAACCAAGGACTTGCCAACAGACCTCGAAAATGATCGTACTATGGGAATCACGTCGTGCAACGAAAGGATTGCCGATGGCCTGAAAAAATGTACGAAGAAGGAGGAGTCGCGCAGTGAAAGTTTGCAACCTGCCCTAAAAGAAAAGCAGGGACAGAGTCTACCCATTGTAAGCGGACCTTCCCAAACAACATTTTAGCGGCACGCAAAGCAAAGGTTGAAGAGGTCAAGGTCTATCCGTTGGAAGCAGACCCCATCTAGACAAAGTTTTAGCCGTATGCAAAGGAAAGGATAAAGGGGTCAGGGTCTACCCGTTGGAAGCAGACCCTCCCCAGACAACATTTTGATATGCACATACCAGGCACTAAGACAGAAGTTAAAATCGGGCCCTATTATTTCCAAAAATACAAAGGGAACGATCAACGGGGACGCGGACCCAAAAGCTCTATCTGCGAGAAGTGGGTCTTAGGTGGACTCGCAGAGACACGTCAGAGTGGTAACGCCCAGTCTGCTCCCGATAAGAGCCGAGCCCGGGTCTCTTTCTCTGCAGCGACAGATCTAGACAGTGATTAACCAGCCCCTGGAGCTGGTTCCGAGCACGGTCCCATTTGGGGTCGGAGAAGTCCAGCCACACATGCGGGTCGAACTCTGCCAAGACAAGTCATAACAGAAGTTATACCTCCTTAGAACCAGATGAGCCAGAGCTAACATCCCTATCTTCGGAACTAATCTTGTCGATCATAGCTCGAGGAGGCCTTACTAATAACTCAAAATCATGTACGACCGATTCCAGACAGTTACAACAAGTGTCAACCTTACCCCGGACACGGTCAATAAAGAAAAAGAGAATAGATTAAAGAGAATTGCACTGTTCTTATTATTTATACAGAAGGTTACAACAAGGGTCAACTTTACAAATATACAAAATTAGGGACCCTAATTACCTCTGGCCAGGGGAGCGCAGCCGGTTCTGACGCTTGGACCAGCCCTAGTGGAGGGTGGCGTACTAGGGTCAGAGTCGTCACTGGATAAAATGACCGCACCAGACCCCTCACCAGTTAAAGCCCCAAGGCCAGGCTGACCGCCAGGGAATTCCGAAGTTTAATCTGGCGGACTGGAAATGGGGATAAGCTCTTTGGCAACAGAGGCGGATGTAGAGGGCGTGTCCTTTTCCACGGCAAGTATCTTCAGCACGTCAGTAGAGTACGCGATGTTGATCCCATCTCCAAGCTGCTGCATGTAATACTTAACGGAATAGTGGTCTCTCTCGATGCCTTTCTGCTCGTCAAACTGGTCTGGCGTTACCACCTCCGCGTGGCCTTCGAATTCCCTGTTTTTCAAGCCAGACCTGTAACTTTCCGCAGAAAAGACATCCACCTGCCTCTGATACCTCATTTTTAGTTTTTCCGCGTCCGCTAGTCTATCCCTCAGCACCGTCAGCCTCAGCTCCGCCTGCCGCTGCGACAAGTCGACCAAAAGGGCATTAATGTCAGCAAGGTCTTCGCCGTGCTTGCAAGACAACTCTACTTGAGCCCCCATCAATTTTATGTGGTTCAAGTAAAGATATCGACTTACCTCATTCGACCGGTCGAGTCTGCGTTGCAGAGAATGGGCCTCCAGTTTAGCTCTCGCTTCGGCTTTCCTCGCCTCTTTAGCATCATCAACAGCCCTATCGTGAGCGAGGAAGGCCAGCCCCATCTCTGCCCCAACGCTCTGCAGCTCTTGCTCCTTGACCTTGAGCTCGTTTTGGGCCAGTCTGATAGCCTCGGATTGAGCAATCCTATCGGCCTCCGCTTCGGCCAGTCGCACAGCTAGCTCCTCGTGCCTGACCCTCTCGACACTCAGGGCATGAGCCACCGTGCTGCTGACCCTAGCCTCATCGAGGCTCCGATATAAGTTGAACTTAGTCCTTAACTCGGCAAGGGTAGCCTCGCTGCACTTAGCCAATGCAGATCGGGAGTTCAACTCCTCAGTCAGGGCCCTGACGCGAGAGGAATAGAAAGACTGGATGGTGGCTAGCTGCAAGATAAATGAAAAAGAGGTCAGCGTCTAGCAAGGATGCTGAGAAATATGGAGATAACCAGACGAGCCAAACCTGTGCGAAGTTACGGCTAGCGATGAGCTCGACGTTCTCCAGGGAGAGCGCCTCCAGCTCGGGTTCTGCGGTTGGACCCTCTCTTTGGGTGCTATCCGTATCCGCAGAACGCGACTCCACCCTGCCAACTGCGAGGGTACCCACTCCCTCGATTAGGCGCATCCCCGAAGCAGCAGTGGCAGGGACGAAGGAAAGCTGGGTGCCTCCAAGAGGGCCATCGGTGACGGCGGGAGGCGGTGCATTCTTAGCAGAAGACGTCATCGCCGTCCCCCTTGGAGCCCCGCCTAAACGTGATTTTTCGGTCTTGTCTTGACCATTCCCTCCTGACGGGCCGCTGTGCGTGGACCTTCTTCTCCTCAGAAGGGTCAATGTGGCCCCGTCGTCATTACTGTCAGACGAGGGGGCAACCCTACCCCTCTTCTCTACCGGGCCCTCTTCTTCTTTAGATGAGCCGACCTTATGGCCTGCTTTATTGGGACCTGAAGAGGGGAAGACAGCCGAGATTTCAACCTCGGAGGCCCCCCATTGAGCTCAGCGATCTCCCCACCGAGGCAAGCAGCACCCGACCCCACGCTTGTTTTCGAACCGGAGTTGGGAGTGGAAGAGGTTGGAGCAACAGACCCCCCAGGCAGGCTCAGGGGCGTCCCCTTGCCATATACGGCCTGTGAGGCCGTCGTTTCCCCGGACGGAGGTCCTCTTGCATCGAAGCGGGGAACCACGGGCACCACGAGATGCCGACCAGCGGTTGTCTTGGGGTGAGCCTTATACCCAGCGGTACCCCCCTTGACGGGGGAGGGGTCTGCCAAGGGGCCCGTCTCAGAACCTGTAAAGAACAAGCAACATGGTTAGATCACAGCTGTAACCCGATCGACGAAGCTCAAGGATGCAGAAATGAACCCACCTCTAGCCCTCTTAGGGGTGGCGGCTTCCTCCCTACGGAGCCTGATGCACTCTTCGGCCACGAGCCTCACGGCCTCTTCGAGCTCGTGGCTAGTCGGCACCACAAGGTTGTTGGAACCCATCAACTGGCTTGAAGCCGTAACCTAACGACCCACCATGGCGATGCGATCGTGCTCGTCCTGGCGGAATCAGTTCAGGGTAGAGGCATCAAGTCGGCTTCACAGGTGCTTCGTGATAACCTAGGTGTCCAGAGGGAAGGGAAGGTATGAAACCATCCTGGGCATTATATTCATCACCTGGAGATTGAGGGCAACTTGGATGTGTCGGCAGTCCTCAGGAGATCTGAAGATGACGATCTCTTCCAGACCTTTGAGCCGCCCCACTGACAAATGCGGCTCAAACCTGTTTTTTTCTGCAGAGGCTGCACAAAACAAAATAACGTGAGCAATAACAGACGAGGAGAACGCAAACCCGAAAATTACAACCTAGCACTTACTCTACAGGAAAACTGAGGGAATTTGAAAGTGCTCTCCATTCACCCAAGGAGAGCCCCCACACCCCTCCAACAACGTACAACCTAGAGTGGGAGTCTCATTGCTTGTCTGACCTCGGCAAGCCCCAGAAAATGTGACGTCCTGGGAGCGGTTGAAGGTAGAAGGTGGGGTAGGAACTCTTTTTGGGGATGAGAGTGAGTTTGTAAGCATAGAAGACCACCTCCAGGTCGATATGTAGGTTATAAAGAACTGACAAAGCAGAGAGCTCCATCAGAATCATGATCCCATTTGCATTTAACTACATCGGGTGGATCCCCGTCAAAGCGAAGAACTGGTGGATCAGAGGAGGAAGAGGGAATCGCAGCCATTCCAGATGTTTTCTTCCCAAAATAATAGAGCCTTCAGGGGCAGAGGTACATAGAAACCAATCCGCGGGGCCATCGACTCTTTGTAGCGTGACTCTGCCGGGGAGGCAGAGCTGTCTCCTCAACGAATCCAACTCCGAGTCCACGACAGGGCGAAGTTCCTGATCTTGATTCGAGGCCATCATCCTGGATACGATCGAAAGAGCAAAAGTCTCTAGAAATGGGAGAAGTTGGAAACTCTAAGATTTTACGAGGCTAGAATAATTGAAGATTTTAGTAAAGTAGCAAATGAGCATAAATACGGCTTTTATAGAGGGGGAGCCAAAGAGTTTTTCCGGAAAAAGGCAAAACAAGGGAGATCGAACAGTCGGAACTTCAAAATTTAAAAAAAAAATTGAAATGGGATGGCGTGCCTCCACGTCGGCAAGGGGGAGCCACATGTATCCCTCAAATTAGAAGAACGGAGAAACTTTTTCCCCACTTGATGGATACGAATCCATCAAGTAGGGAAATGGGGGCAGTTATGGGACCCGTTCCCAAATCATATACCATGTGGATGATTAAGTGGCAGATCAGGTCACAAACAGGGCACATTGTCCGACATGTGTCGAGAGTGACTAGCTAAAGGCTACGCGAGTCGAACGTGGTACCACATCGGCCATTGGGCTGTCCGAGGTTAGGGCCGAGCCCATCCCGGACCCTGGATGGACACGGCCCAATTCGATTCTTACCTCGACAGCTGGGGATCAAAAGCCCCAAGGGTCTTCCACCAGAGTACAATGGAAAGTAACTCACAGCTCCAGACCTAGACAGAGCATTTAATGCGATCTTAAGTAGGTGTGCGCAGGGAGAAAACCATCCTGACAGAACGGCGATTTGTCCAAATCTCGCCCCTAACAGACTCGAGCCATAGGGGATGGCGGAAACTAGGCTACAGCGGTGTAGGGAGATCACGGTAATCTCGGCCCGTGACCTATGGAGTAAGTCTTGACGAAAAAGGTACTCGGTCCTAAGATTGAGATCTAAGAGGTTCACAATTTCAGAACTATATATATATGAGCCATGCGTCCCCAAAAGAGATGGAGGTACGCATATGAAAAAGAAGTATTTTAAAAAAAAAAGGTTTATAAGCAAGAGAAAAGACATACTCATACAGAAAAAAAACTGAAACTTTGCTACTCAATCTCAGGGGTAAATATCTGACTTAAGCATCGGAGAGTCTTTGCAGGTGGCCACTCCTGCCTCTCCGATCCTCCTGAAGCCGGGAGCATTTTGAGATAGTAAGGATACGAAGATAGTTGGAAGGGGTAACATCAGCAGTTCAGCGACACGTGGATAGCTGGTGGAAACCGCTCCAACAGAAAGAAAATAGAAAAGAATGGTAATTAAGGAAAATAAAGAGAGAAAAAATATGGAAAAAAAAATTCTTTTGTTTTGTTTGGTACAAAAGGTAAAAAAGAAAAAAGCCAAACTTTTATTTGCACATTTACAGTTTTATATCTACTAGTGGTATTTATGTTTTGTAACTTTACTTTGGCTAAATTGTAATTAATAAGATTTGGTTGGTGATTTCAGATTTACATAATTATCCATTAGCACTTCTCTCAGGCAACTATATACGTCAAAATCAACCCACAAACTCTCCCATTTCTCTATCTCATTCCACTAATTTTTCCTCTTGCTTAACATAGACTTAAAGAGCTAAACAATTTATAGGATAAAAGGTTAGTGTAATATGCCTGTTGAGTGATATATAGGGTCCAATTATATAACCTTATATAGAAAACTATAAATAATACTAAACATAATTAGGTTTTCATCAAGTCATTAAAAATACCATATAAAATTGTACAAGTTCGATGTTAAAAATTCATAGTCTAGGTGTTGAAGTATACACACTTAGTTTTTATTATTGGTTAAAATCTAATAATCATCGATCAATATACACGCATAGCATTGTCTCAAGTTCTTAACGTCCTTTTCATGTATAAGATATGGAGAGAATTCAAAAAATCAAGTCATATGGTAAAGCTTGATGTATATGGAGTAATTATTTTAAGTTTAGAAATTATATATTACAATATAATAAGAAAACTCCCACCAATATTGATACTTTTGCCCAACATTAATCATGTATCCTTGTATTAAATGATAACCAAAAACATACTCATTATGTGTTATGTCAGTGTCCCTTTTTTTTAAGTGTTTTGTTTTGCTAATGTTTTAAAATTACTACAATTGGAAAAAAAAAAAAAAAAAAAAAGAACCTTACAGTCGGTCAAAAGAGATAGTGTGACTAAAAAGTGGGGAATCCTGTCACTTAAAATATGCCTCAAGTAGAAAGTATATTCATGAGTCATGACTATGGTAACTAAAAGAAAGACAAAATATCCTACAACCTTCTTAATTTTGTCAATAGTAGTTTTTACCTTCTCACATTTAAAAATCATATCGTTAGAGGAGTTCATTGTACCCACAAACTCTATACAAGGACTATGTGTATATATAAATATGTTTTGATAAAACTGGGCTAGGAGAAAGATAATCGGAAAATTGTCTAAACTATATCAACTAGATTGGTGCTCATCGTGCTCCCTCCAGCTTGCAAGAACTAGATGTGCGTGATATAAATACCATATCATTTGTTTGGTCTATACAAAATTTGATGAAAAACTATCATTCGTTTATAAAGATAAACTACATATAGGGTATGAAATAATATATGTTGCTGTAAAATTCCCCCCATAGACCGTGATCTCCATCTCACCGGAGAGGACTTTCTCCGGTAGAATTTTTCTGGTTTTTTTTTTTGTTTTTCTTTCAATAAATTTTTTTGTGTGACTGTCTTACTCTCATAAATTTATTCTTAAGGGGCTTTTGTCTTATGATTCTTGTGTAGGTTTTGTTTATTTCATTTATTATCTTACCAGATTTTAGATCTGTATAAGTTTTATTTATTTTATTTAGTTTTCTTTCTTATTTTGTATTTTTCTTCTAGATCTGAATCTTCTATGAGTTAATTTAGAAGAAATTTATTATAGATGCTACTCAATTCACTAAGACGAGTCTATTAAAATTAGTATTTTACTTTAAGATAGTAATGATTTGGATTTTGTTCTATTTCTAAGATTCAGTATTTATGTAGTAGAAATTGATTTCAATATTATTTTGGATATGGTGAACTTATCTAACGATATGTCTAACAATATTGCTGATTATACGAGTTCTTTATTAAGAGATAGCAGTGGTGGTTCTTGTCGCTTCATTTTTCGCTCAAAAATAAAACGGTCCATACACGTACTAAGATTAGTTTTATCATTGAGAAATTTCTTATTGTAATACTTGTAATATAACAATTGTATTATTTAATAATCAATTTCCTTTCTACCTTTAAAAAAATTCCCCAATAGAAATTTTAATTAGTAGCAGTCCATAAAATTTTACATGTTACACTATTTAGTTCAAAGATTACAACTGATCCCAAGTTTTATACTAAACTAATTTGTAATACCAGGTGATAGCAACCAGTGGCCGGCGTATTATATATTTTTGACTTCCTATTTTTTTTTTTATACTAGATCATCACTTGGAAAAGTTTGCCATCCTCAGTAACCTTAAAATCATAAAATCACTTTCTAGCTATTACATGGACAATAAAATAGATGCCATAAGACTCAGATCTTTATTATTTTAAAGTATAACACTAAATCCAGCGAATTGCATCTTCATAAAGTATGCAATATCTATATTGAACATCTTTTAAATTTAGATCATCAAAAGTTCATATTTAGAACAAAATTACAAAAACTTAAAAGAAAATAAACCAAACTTATACAGATATAACATCTAATAGGAAAACACCCTTATAACAATAAGTTTATGAGAAGAAGATTTTCACGTAAATAAAAAGATTCGTATACAACAAGAATGCATTTAACAACCACAATTCTTTTTGAAGCCAAGAGAGAGAGAAGTAATTGATAATGACAACGCAGTATTCAACGCAGTAAAACTGAGTTTAGGTATTCCACGTAATAGTATTACTATTAATAAGTGATCCAAACTTGAGAAAATGACAGGATGATGAGCACAATTCTTCTACAAAAAAAAAAAAAATTGAGTAAAGGGCCACATAGGACCACATCTCATTCTCACATGTGGGCTCTATTTTTATTTTTATTTTTATTTTTGAGAAAATTTTAGCAACCCCCTTTTCACCCAAAACTTCATTTCCTCTCTAACATTTCGACTTTCGAAAATACTACTATGTTGATTTTCTTTTCAGTTTGTTTTTCTCTTCGTTTGATAGTATTTCATTTTGTGTGAAAGCAGTTATATCATAGACTTAGATCTACGATCATTTTGGCTCACTTTAATTCTAAATTTGTGTGACTCTAGTAATGGCTTTTGATACTATTAAGTGGATTTTTTTTTCTTCTAGATTTAAAGTTTATTTCCGTGTCTAGAAAGAATCAACAACGACTAAGATGAATATTTGCAGTAAATCTATCACTATATATTTCAAGAAGAATAAACTCGAGAGAGAGAAAAGGCGGTGTTTGAAAAATCAAATATGTTGGCTTAAAATAAAGGTGGCAATTCGTGTCAATAGACTGTATTCATGTCGTGTCAATGTATATGTATAACAATCTATACATTAATCTGAAATCGAACTGTTTAATAATTATTAGAAATTCTAACCTGAATCCAATCCGTGTAACTCATTTAGTCAAATATGTTATATTTGGGTTAAGTTAATCCGATACGACTCGTAAATTCGTTTAATTTAAATTAGTAAAAATATACTTTTTTTAACACATTTAACATAAATTTATATATGTTTTATGACATTAAAACACAAATATTTACCAAAAATAAATAGGAGCCACATAAAAATCTCAATGCATATGCATATCAAAGTCTTAAAAATATATAAAAAAAAATGTCCCGACATACTTAATAAATGTATACTTTTTAAATATGTATTATCTGGATTATAAACGGATTGTCTTGAAAATTGAACCATTTAATAAATGAGTCATTATATGTTAATTTCGGCTAGTGAGTTATTACAAACTTGACTCTTTAATAAACAAGTTTGCGCGTTCAATATGATTTTAGGTAAACTCAAACTTGCTAACTCCGTGCAGGTTTTTAGTCACGTTATCGTGTCGTATTAGAAATTGTCATCCTAGCTTAAAATCAACCATTTGTACAATTTGATGCAATAACAATGGATTAAGGTGTCATTGATGCTAGAGTACGCCATTAAGTGTGTTTAGTCAATTATAGTTGAATGTATTTTACTTATTTTCTATTTTTTGGTCATTAAAATTAATTAAATGTTAGTAATGAAACTCTCATGATTTGATTAGGTTGGACTTAGGAATGGAGGATAAGCTTATTTAGTGTGGGAAATTTTTTCTCTCTATGAGAAATTTAGGTAGATGACTATTGTAAATTTAATTAAATAGATGTCAAATATTCAAATATTTATATTTTTACACTTGATAGATATATTTATCTATCAATTTTAGTTACTTTATTGAAATATACTTAATCTATAAATTTTGTGTACTTAGTATATAAAATTTTATACTTGGTATATAAATATATATAACGGTCGTTACAAATGAATATTTACTTAAATTTGACCAAAATTTTGGTCATATTTCTATAAACCCCGACAAGTTATTGAAGAGATCTATGTCCTTTCCTAATAACAGATTTTTTCCCCTGTTTTAGGGTTAGCGGTAGAAAAAAAAATCTCTTCACATCTGATTTTGTTTTGTCTTTTTTTTTTTTTTT
>JXTB01000388.1:300768-325526 GCA_002914805.1 Parasponia andersonii
TTTTTGAAATAAAAAGCAAAATAAGCTAACTACAAAAATTTTTCAAAAATTTTATTATTATTTAATAAGTTTTAATTAAGTTGATGATGTCTACTACTATCTTTTTATTATTAAAATCAACTAATTGGGCATTAAGGTTATAAACTTATAGGAATTTCAAACGTTAGGGTATTAATTTATAAGAATTTTAATTGTTAGAGTATTAATTTATAAAATTCAAAAGTTAGGGTATTATTTTACAAAAATTCAAAAGTGATGATATTATTTTACAGACATTCAAAAGCTAGAGTTTTTTTTGCAAAAAATATTAAAAGTCATGTTTTTTAATGTTATTATCAATATATACATACACATAGAAAAATTAGGACAAATATGCATCTTAATATGCATATTTTGGTCTATATGTTCTCCTCAATAAAAGTTTATAAAATATACATATATTATTTGAAAAGTCATATTTACCCTTACTAAACTATATGCCTCTCTTCTCTTTTACTAAGCCGAGATCTCTTCTCCTCCATGTCTTTATGGTTCTTTGTATCTCGATTCTTCAGGTTAATCATTATACGAAGAGTTAAAATTGTAAGATAAAAAGTGAATAAAAGGAAAAATATGAGAAAAAACATAACTGGAAAAATGAGAAAAAGAATTTGAGAAGAAAATCTCATTCTCATATCTCATATCGCCGTCAAATTCATTATTTCTCTTCTTCTCTTATTCTTCTCCACTTAGTTCTAGGTATAGTTTAAAATAATATATTATCAAATTTTGAGATATTATGAAGTCATTTATGTATTGAAAAATCATTTTGAAATTAATTTTTGCTTCTTTTAACAAAAAGTCACGATGATTTTCGATGATGTTTCTATAAAAATTATATTCTCAGTTAAATTTTGATAAAAATAGTATTTTTGATAATTTTTGATGCATTTTTAATGTAATTTTGATAATATTTCGATAAAAATGGTATTCTCAGTAATATTTTGATAAAGTGATATTTTAATTATTTTCAATGTAATTTTGATATATTTTTTATAATATTTCGATAAAAGTGGTAATTTCGGCCATATTTTATCGAAAATATAACTTAATCAAAATTATATCGAAATTCTGTTAAATAGTATGAAAAATATCACTTTCATCGAAATATCATCGAAATTATATCAAAAATTATTATTTTCATCAAAATTTTATTGAGAATATAATTTTCATCGAAAATTATCGTGATTTTTGTTAAAATTAACTTTAAAATGATTTTTTAATACATAAATGACTTTATAATATCTCAAAATTTGATAATATGTTATTTTAAACTATACTTAGAACTAAGTGGAGAGAAATGAAGAGAAAAGAGAAGAAAATGATGAGTTTAACAGTGATATGAGAGATGATAACGTGATTTTATTCTCAAAATCTTTTTTCTCTTTTTTCAATTATCTTTTCTCGTGTTTTTTCTTTTATTCTTTTATGATCTTATAATTTCAGTTCTTCATAAAACAGTTAATTTGAATAATCGAGATACAAACAAACATAGAGAGGTGGAAAAGAAAATTTTTTGACTTAGTTAAAAAGAGAAGAAACATATAACTTATTAAGAATAAATATGATTTTTTAGGTAATATATATATATATATATATATTACAATTTTTTATTGAGATGAAAATGTAGATTAAAATATGCTTGTTGCATATATTACGTAATTTCCATACATCTGCCGATTCAACGTGAATAATTTTATGGTATATGCATTGGTAATATAAAGTTAAAATATTAATGGATTAGGCTTTGACTTTGTTTTCGATGTCATGGATTAGTTCTCATTGAATTATGATCAATTACTCATTTTGATGGGACATGTCTCATATTTATATTAACTAATCATATCTAACGTTTACCCTTAAAAGTCATTCTAATTTGCTAGCTAGGAAACTATTTCAATCTTCAACAGTATTTTTCGGAAGACAATTTTATTGATGCCAATATCGCTACTATTTTTCTTTGTGAAGATTTTTCTGTCTTACGATTGCACATGATTGATCCTTGATCGTGAGCAGTAACGCGTCCTGTTCAGAGCTTTGATTTTTGAATCCAAATAGTAACTATAAAAGTATAAATTAAGTTATATATAAACCAAACATAAAAAAGAGAAAATTTGTTAAATGTGACAGTTATTGTAAAATTAAATTAGATTGTCCCCAATTTTTTTATCCCAAAAACTAGTTCAAATAACTTCAAAAAAAAAAAATAGTCCAAATGATTTCAATTGAAGCGTTCGAGCAGGCAGGTTAAATCAGTTAAAAAAAAAATCAATTTATGATATAATTATATATATATGTATATATATCTTTTGAAAAGAGAATAATTCGAAATAATTTGAACAAGTGAAATATGAGACATAGTTTAAAAGACTATAGAATTAGATCCCCTAAGCATCGAGTCCAATTTAGGCTCTATAATTGTTTAGATTCAACGTTCAAACTTGAGACAACTAAGGAGATAGGCAATTGACATCTATCTACTCCTCATAACTAAGGGAACTCAAACTTGTGATTTTAGGAATCATAATTGAAAGCCCCCACAATTCTTAGTACTATGAAGTCTTTCTTGGCCAAACTCTTACCCTTACCTAACCACAAATTCCTAATATTATTGTAAGATAAAATTACTCTAAAAAATTATGCTAATATTATTTCAAAGTTAAATATTAAGTAAGTTCGACAATGAATACAATTTATTCGAAATTTATATATAGGCTCTGTCTATAACTTTATAGGTGCACATTTGTGCACCAGTGCCTCATAGAAAGAGCATCAAGATACTTTTTTTAATACTCATGCTCCTCAAAAAATTCTTGTCATTTACCAAAATCTAACTTTTATCTATGTATAATATTCTGCTTGAATGTATAGCATTCTGTTTGGAGCATGTAAATGTAACATTTTTATTTTCACTTTGTGTGAGACATAGTAGTCTGTGTGTGTATATATGTATATATATTTAACCTATCAAATAATCCTATTTTGGTTTAATGAAAAACAGTCTCATTTATACGGTTGGGTTGGTGATGTGCTATATGTCGACCTGAACCCACTTTTCCTTGAGTGACAGGCCTTCAAGCCAACGGAGCAAACAAGTAATTACTTGAAAAAAGAAATATAATATATATATATTTATTTTTGGAAAAAAAAAAAAAAGCGTTCAAATGAATTTCTCTAATGCTTGGTGACAGCACAAGTTACAGTTTACTCGGCAAAATAAATCAGATTGGTAAAACTTTTACCTTCCGAATCAAATTCCATCATGATTAATTTGGTAATCGATTGTTGATGAAGCAAGGCAAGTTTCTGAGAAAAAGTTCTTTAAAAAAAATCTCATTTATGACAAAAGGAAAAGGAATTTATTTTGGCCCATCGGCATTGTTGACTACAACCGTGCAAAAGTAAGTGAATATTGATATTTGATGCCCACCATAGTGGAGACGGTAGATTAGATAGCATTTAACAAAATCACAAAAGTTATATATGTTGCCAATGTTTAGTTTAAATATCACTCTTTTTTTTTTTTTTTGGTTGTAAATTGTCAATTATTGGTTTGAGCCTTTGGAATAGCACAAAGAGTTTATGAGATATTTGGCAGCCAGCCAGAATTTATCCAACTACTATATTCCGTGCAAGTAACAACAAAGACAATGAAAAATTGTCATGCATATAAAAATGATTAAAAAAAAATAATAAATTGCACACTTGTTCCTTGAAGTAGCCTTAGTCCATTTTATTTCATTTAAAGGAATGGCTCAATAAGCTCAACTTGGCATCTAAACAACTAAACAAGAAAAGAAATGAAGTTGTAACCCATGCTAGTTCTCCAAATGCAACCATGTTAGGTTAGAATTTAATTCTACAAAAATATTCATTTCCAATAAACCAAACAACAATTTTCTTTGTAATTTTCCTTTTAAAAAAATTATTTTCTTATAAAGAAAGCATTTAAATTCATTTAACTAAAATACAAATTCAACCAGTGCGGTTATGAATCATAAATTCCTTTTTTTTTTTACTTTCTCATTTTCCCATTGTTGGTAACTTGTAAATGGCAATAGATTAGATTTCAGTAATTGTTGAATCAATATAGATGTTAAACGTCAGATTATACCAAAATCAAATTCCACAAAAATTTAACCGTTCAAACAACATCATCCCATCTAAAGTATTTTCTTTATCATGTTTTTTAATAAAAGGAAATTTTGGAAGACAAAACAGAAAATGTCAAAGGATTTTTTTTATCATCCCATCTAAAGTATTTTCTTTATCATTTTTTTTTTATGAAAGGAAATTTTGGAAGGCAAAACAGAAAATGTCAAAGGATTTTTTTTTAATGAGTAAAAAAGTGTCAAAGGATTTTTTTTAATGAGTAAAAAAGTGTCAAAGGATATTAAAAGGCAAACAAAACTTACGATATAAAAAGTTATAAATGGCAATAAAGAAAATAAAATGAAAAGGCAAGGTCAATTTGGAGAAGTTGAATAAGACCCCGAAACTTTTCCTCGTTCAGCATTTTAGCGCAATAATCAAATAAAATTAAACATTAGTACATTACATAGAAATGAATGAACAACTCCACCCATTATCGTAATCTTTTTATTCTTTCATTCAAAACATTCACCTATCCATCTTAGGCCTCTCTCCCTCTCTTTCTCTCTCTCTCTTCGATAAAAGGTCAAATACCCATTTCTCAAATAGCTTCTCTCTCCCCTCTAATGGCGTCTCTTAGCATTTTTTGGTCTCAACTCCAGAGCAAAATCTGGTTCGAACCCAGTTCGAGAAACGAATAGCTTGATGGGTTACAGGTTCAAGATCTGATTGTTATTTTTTTGTGTGGTGCTGGTATTATAGATCCCTGAAAGAGAAGCAAATGGCGAGTAAATGGAGGAAAGCCAAGCTTGCTCTTGGGCTTAACACTTGCCTTTATGTTCCCCAGACTTTAGAAGACTCTTCCCCCTCAAACGCCGTCGTTTCAGCCCGGTTATCCGACGCCGTTTCGCCCCCACCTGCGCTTTCCCCGACTGATCATGGCTCCGATTGCCGACCACCCACCACGCCAACCCCTTCGTCTTCCGGCCTTCGGTTGTCTAAAAGCGGAACCAAGTCCTCGAAGGTCGGTATTTTTTCCACGAAACCCAGTTTGCATGTTGAGATTTTTAATACAAGAATCTGATTCTTTCTTTTTGATTTTGTTAATTTGTGTGTTAAAAAGTTTTGATTTTGTGGAAGCTTTTAGATCTTTTGTCCTTGAATATGGAACTTTTATTAGTGTTTTTTTGTTATTTATTTTGTCGTTTAGGATATATTTTCTTTCGCTGAATATCCATAGTAGATTCTTATTGAGCTAGTGGATATGTGTTTTTGAGTTTTGAGCTTATAGTAAATGATTCTTTAATTTTTTTTCGAAAAATAGGAATAGTAATTTTTATTTGTTTAAAAGTAATCTATGGGATATGGTACATATTATTTATTAATACCGCTATATGATTATCTGCCTAATGTTTAATTTTTCACTTTTAGCCAATTATGTGTGTCTGTTCTTGTGGGGTATTGGTGAAAAAGGAAGATGATGGGGTAGCAATGTGATTATTATTTTTCCCAGTGTATATGAATTTTCATGGCTATTGCTTTCATACTGTTTTCAGCTTAAGGGGCTTGTGGGGGAGAGTTAAAGTGGACTAGTCTCCTTTGGGGACCATTGTCCTTTGGCTCATTACAAAAGTTTATACATTACCACTGTACATTTCCTTTTCATCGTCCCTTGAAAGAAAAGTGTTCTCTGGTCAGCACGATTGCCCTGCTCTCTCTCTCTCTCTCTCTCTCTCTCCTTTTGATGATAATGTTACAAAAGCCTGTGGATAGTTGGTTATGAGCTACATACAATACAGCAAAGTAAAAGGAGGAGAATTGGTAGAAGAAAATAATAAGTGGAAGTCATGTAGAGAAATTCATCATATTCCCATCTTTTGATGAGCTTTGATATTTTCAACCCCCAATTTTCTTTTCTTATTGTCTTGAAAGAAAGATTCATCATTAATATGAGAGTTGCTTGATTATTCTTTGCTTTTAAAAAGTCACCTCCCTTGATTGTTTTTTATTTCCCATTATGTCCTTTCATCATGGTTTGACCACCAAACTCTGACTTCCTTTTTCTCTTTTTTAAATAGGCTTAGCTGGTTTACCAAAAAATGTTTATAGTAATTTGTGAGTTTGTGACCGAATGAAATCTAAGTGATCTCGATATTGGCAATTATGGTCTTAGATATGTTGCATTCTAAGTTCACCTTTTTATGCATTAGTTTCTCTAGTGGGGCTGCAAGTGTACAGTAGTGTCAGCATAGATGCTACAGTGTTGTTCATCCAAGAACTTAAATATTATTTTAAGCATGTTCTCACGTTGCCTTTTTTAATGGGGGTTTAGATTGGGATGGTACTCCATGATTTGGAAAGACCTTCGAGATACACTTTCCAAATCTGATGAAATCAGTGTTATTATGTATCCTATATGTGCAGAAAATTTGAATTAAAGCTGGAATTATTGTTTTAAAAAATTCTTAAGCACATGAGCATTAAGAATTTTATATCCTAAAATCAAATCTGAGATAGTGGTCCCCGATGTGTGAATCAGGCCTAAGAAACGTTAGTAATCTGTGGCTTTTTTAAAGGCACCTCTCACAAAACCCGTGACTCTAGCATATTGTTTTGAATATTGATAGCCATAATGGTCTGCTGTTTGTATGATTCTATTCAAAATTGAAAATTAAGTTGTCAGACGGATTTGATAACTCTTGTTGCATCAACTGAGTTCTAATTAGTACCATCTTATTCAGAATAATGAACAGGGCTCATGTGGAATTAAAGCTTCAAGTGGATATCCAAAATAACCAGCTATTGTAGATAGAAACATGCCTAAAGTGTATATGCAACCTATAATAATAATAGAGTGCTTGTATGTACGCGTCTATAAATGTACACATGTATGTTCTTTTGCTGTGTCATCTATATGTATCATCAAACTTTTCTGTTGTCTTTTCAGTCAGGGATTCATTCTGCCCAAAAGTTTTTCAAACAAGATAACAAGAGAGTGATTTTATAATTTACACCCATCATTGGTTATGATAATTTATAAATATGGTTGGAAAGTACAAATTTAAACTTTTTCTCGCTTTAAAGACTATTTCTGCAAATGAAATTAGTATATTTCCTTTTAACATATTCTTTCCCTGCGTGTATACATGTTCGTCACTTGTAGTTCCGAAAAGTAGCAGTGTAATGATGTTATTAGCCTCACCTGCTTGTCTTTTTCATAATTGCAGAGGACCTGTGCAATATGCCTGGCCACCATGAAACCAGGGCAGGGCCATGCCATTTTCACTGCGGAATGCTCCCATTCATTTCACTTCCATTGCATTACCTCTAATGTAAAACATGGGAACCAAATTTGTCCAGTTTGCAGGGCAAAATGGAAAGAAGTACCCTTTCAGAGCCCTGCTTCTAATCTTTCCAATGGACCCTCAAGAATCAACCCAGTTCCCTGGGCCCAGGATGATCCATGGATGACTGTCATACGACGTCTTCCTTCCCCGAGAATGGACGCAACCCGGCAGATTGCATCACTCTTTCATGCCCCTGAGCCGGCCATTTTTGATGATGATGAAGCAGTAGATCAACAACCTGAGATTAATGACAGAAGAGCATCTAATGTAGATGCTGCTAATAACAATCGGATTCAAACTGTAGATGTCAAAACATATCCTGAAGTTTCAGCTGTTCCAAGATTAAGTTCTCACAATAACTTCACTGTGTTGATCCACCTTAAGGCTCCTCTCATTGCAAGACAGAATAGTAGTAATCCAAGTGAAGTGCCTCCAACATCTCAAGATCCGCGTGCCCCAGTTGACCTTGTCACGGTGCTTGACGTTAGTGGCAGCATGGCTGGCACCAAGCTCGCTTTGCTAAAAAGAGCTATGGGCTTTGTTGTACAGAACCTCGGTCCCTGTGACCGACTTTCTGTCATTGCCTTCTCCTCCACAGCTCGTCGTCTCTTTCCTCTTCGTCGTATGACTGAAAGTGGAAGGCAGCAGGCACTACAGGCTGTTAATTCTTTGATCTCAAATGGTGGAACAAACATTGCCGAAGGCCTCAGAAAAGGTGCCAAAGTGCTTGTAGATCGCAAGTGTAAGAATCCTGTTTGCAGTATCATTCTGCTCTCTGATGGCCAGGATACCTATACTGTCAGTACCCCTGGAGGGATCACTCCCCTAACGAACTACCAGTCGCTTCTTCCAATCTCGATTCATCGGAATAATGGTGCTGGTTTGCAGATTCCTGTTCATGCGTTTGGATTTGGTGCAGACCATGATGCTTCCTCCATGCATTCCATCTCTGAGAATTCTGGGGGAACATTTTCATTCATAGAAGCCGAGAGTGTGATTCAGGATGCATTTGCTCAATGCATCGGGGGCTTGTTGAGTGTAGTGGTACAAGAGCTTCAGGTTGAAGTTGAGTGTGTTCATTCTTGCTCCCTACTGGGATCAATAAAAGCCGGTAGTTATCAGACAACTATGATGGCCGATGCTAGAGCGGGGTCCATCAGAGTTGGAGACTTGTATGCTGAAGAAGAAAGGGATTTTCTGGTGACGGTCAATGTTCCAGTTGATGAATCTGCTTCTGAGACTTCACTGCTAATTGTGAGATGTGTTTACCAAGATCCAATCACCAAAGAAATGGTTTTGCAAGAAGCTAATGAAGTAAAGATCCAAAGGCCTGAAGTAACCAGACAACAGCTAGTTTCAATCGAAGTAGACAGGCAGAGGAATAGGCTCCGTGCAGCGGAGGCAATGGCTGAGGCTAGAGCTGCAGCCGAGAGTGGCAATTTGGCTGGTGCAGTCTCTGTCCTTGAGAGCTGCTGTAGGGCGTTATCCGAAACTGCCTCTTCACAAACTGGTGACCGGTTATGCACTGCACTTTGCGCAGAGCTAAAGGAGATGCAAGAAAGAATGGCGAACCGTCGTGTTTACGAGGAATCCGGAAGAGCCTATGTGTTATCGGGACTGAGCTCACACTCATGGCAGAGGGCAACTGCTAGAGGTGATTCAACTGACAGCACAAGCCTTGTTCAGAGTTACCAAACACCATCCATGGTGGACATGGTAAACCGGTCTCAAACCATGGTTTTTGGAAATCCTCCTCAGAGAAGCCTCCAGCCGGCTCAATCATTTCCAGGTCGATCAAGGCCAAGGTAAAATAAAATCATCTAAGGCTGTCCTTTTGAGAATTCTCCTCACCCTTAATTAGCCTTAAAAATATTCTATATATATATATATATAGATGGACCATTATGTTTCTTTATTGTTAAGTTTTTCCTTGTCGATTTTGGGAGGAGGGGGGGGGGTATAACAGGAGAGATAGAGAGGGCGTTTTGGTATATTTCCTTGCTTGGGTATCGTATATGAATAAGAAATTGTGGGAAAAAAGGTGAGATAATTGTGGGGCGCCTGGTTTTAACAACAATTGTGCAAAAGGAAGAGATGGAGCAGGGTTTTACAGAAGGTGTTATTTTGGATTCTGTAAATAAATCAAGGTTTATTTTTTCTTTTATTTGAGAAGAGGGGGTATAGCATTGTAATTGTGGGGATACTTGGGGTGAATTTTTTTTCACTTTGATATATGTGATGACATATATACTCCTGATTCTTTTTCTCTAATTGTCATCATTTTTGAAGTCAAGAATTTAGCAGACTTTATATATCATCTTGTTTTATTTGCTTGATTTGGCATTGGTTTCTTTTCTTAATTTTTAATTGATTTGTTTCACTTGCACATGGAACCAATGTGAAATCCCATAAATGCTAAGATTAGTTAGATGCATGTAACCTGTAGCACTCGTCTTATCCTATATCACCATTTTTTTTTTGGGAAAAATGCTTAAAGGGTACGTGTGATGCTTATTGCTTAGCAAACATATACTAATCAGAGTGAAGCCAGTTCCATATTTAAATTTACATGAGCTTTACACTTTTATTACATGTGCCTCATACTATTATTCTTGGCTTTTAACAACTCTTCATGTAATGTTTAGGTCCCCTTAGCATTATTCATAATCAGTATGTTTATGAAATCACACGTGAATCTAAAAAAATCCGGGAGGAAGTTTACTTCAAACAGATAAGTCACAGCCTAATGATGCGTAGTATTGTTCTAACTTCAGGCAAGTACAGTAATTGAACATTCTTTTTAACACGCTCTACCATAGTGCTTTATCATAGTACTATTCCAACAAAAGATGCTACACAAGCTGAGCTAACTCATAGTGACATGGGACTGTACAGTCTCACCTTGCATGGAAAAATGATGATAAAAAGAGGTTCTAGTGAGATGAGATAGATCTTCTCACGTCATTTTCTCCTCTACAATTTCCAACTAGGATCACTATTCATCTTTGCATTCATTACTAAGTCGTAACTAAAAGGAAGTAGCATTCTATTCTAAAAAAGCCATTAATTGTGTTGAAAAGATTGAACCAACCACCAAGATCNACCCAAAAAAAAATAAAAAGAAAAAGACATTGGAGTTAATAGATTTACATACTGTTCCATGATCCATCCAATAACCATATGATTATTCAAAAGCGAGGGAAAAGTAAAAGGTCAAAATCATTAATGATTAACACTCATGGTCTTAAAGGCTCACACCATACCACAGATCCCAGCAAATTATAAATTTAATTATTTAATTAGGATATTAACCTCGATTTTAGCATAGTAATTAAATAATTAATCCCCCCAAAGAGCCAATCACAATTCGAACGACAGTGTGCCCAAGATTTGGAGCATGTTGCACATCCCACGGTGCACTCTCCAACCAGCTGGTCAGCTGGCCCCTAGCACGTGACAGCTACCACGCTTTTTCCCTAGTTTTTTCGATCTTTTATTTTCATTTTCCCTTAAAAATTCTACAGATACCATTTATCTGATTTATTACCTCAATTCTTAAACTGAAAAAACATTTATGTACGCACTCTAAAAAAAAATGAAGAGAAATACATAAACACGCAATTAGGTGTGGGTGCAGACTTAATCTAATGGGTACTTACATTCATTTTCAATATCGAGGCATTGGGTTTAGTTTCTTCTATCTCAAATTATCAAAAAAGAAAAAAAATGACACCAAACATTTTGAGTCCACTAGAGCTAACTCAACTCGGTGCGTGAAAATTAGGTGTTAAGTACAAGAATTTGACTTTTAATATTTGTGAGAATTCATTAGTTAAATCTCATTTTTTATAAATATATATATTTATATTCGACTATTAAATTGTTATTTAATTATGAGATATTTTTATCAAATCAAATAATCCATAATAATTTTTAAAAGTAAAAGAATAATATAGTTAATTTGCAAAAAAGTTCATTGGTGTTTAATTTAATTTTAATTTTGGGGAGTATTATCATAAAAGAATAAAATTCTTTTGTTTAAAGAATTTTAATACATCTGACATATAAGAGTTATGACCGTTCAATCTTTTATTATTTTGTCCCATTGTTTGATATAAAAAGTTCATTGAAAAATCATACATTATAATAATTTTATGAGCTATAGACATTGGAGTTTTCATGTTAAGTAGATATACATTAGTAAATAAGAGACTGAATTTAGTCTTTTCACGATATATTTTGACATAACATAGATTCAGATGACGAAGTGAATTGGTTCAAATGGTAAGAACACCTACTACCTAGGATTTCGGTCATAAGTTCGAGTCACACCAGAAATGAGCGTGAAAACTTATTATTTCTAATTGGACGGGATGAGAATTGGGTAATAGTAAGTATTTTTTGTTAATTTATAATAAATAGAGATCATCAGTTAAGCCTCATTTAAAGGAAAAAAAAAATATTTAAATGATTTTCTTAAGAGATAATTACAATTTTATTAGCTAATTTATTTACTTTATATATTATGTTTTAGCTATTATCAACATTGATATTTAAATTTAAAACTTACAATAAATATATACCGTCTCTTAGTTAAATAATAATTTTGACTATTGAGTTTACTAAAATATATTTTTTAAACTTTAAACACATGTATTTAACAAGTTATTAAAATTTAAAACTTATTTAAAATAAATATCTTAATTAATGAATATTAGAAATAAATTATATATTTTGCATTCATTAATGTAAATTTTTAATATTTATTATTATATATATCATTAAATATTAAAAATGTATTTTGGTAAACTGCACGGTCAAAATTGGTGTCCAATTCGAAAATGGTATAAATTAAAATGCAAAGTTAATTAATCCATTTCTTAATCTTAAAATTTGAAAATTTGTCGAGTATCTATAAAACGAAAAAAAAAAAAAAAGGGGAAAAAGAAAAAAGGGGACGGGTCCCACTTAAGCGCAGTAGAACCAAGAAAGACGACCACCACCTTGGCCTTGGGAAGCACCAAAGGAGGGTCGGGTCATGCTCTAGTGCATGAGAAAATCTTTCATTTCTCTCTCTCTCTCGAAAAATAATAATAATAATAATAATAATAATAATAATAATAATAATAATAAGAGAAAGAAAGAAAGAAAGTCCATAGATAGATAGCCAGAGCAGAGAGTAGTGGTTTCCCTTTGCCAGCTCCATTAACCAGATCTCTACTCACTAGTCAGTCTCTACTACTGTAGCTCGATTTGATATATATATATATATATATATATATATCACTGAGCGAGTGAGTGAGTAAGTGACTCGTTTCGTTTATAACTAACAGCTTCCTCTCCCCTAATAAATAAATAAATAACAAAAGCTCCTTAATTTTTACTCTTGTTTCTTTCTTGCTTTCTCTGTCGTACACCGATCCAAATATTATTCCAGTCAGTACGGGAGGACGACAACAAACAACTGTCAAAATCTCATAACACAGTCATCCCTTTCCATTCCTCCATTGTTGTACGGTACATTTCTCTTCTAACTCAAAAATTCACTCCCTTTCTTTCACTCCCATTCCCCCACTCTCTTTTTCTTTTTCCTAATTTAGATTCAATTTTCTTTGAAGAAGTCTTTATTATTATTATCATTTTTTATATATTTTGATACTTCAAATTATATATTCTTATTATTAATTTTTAAATTTAAAATCTATTATAAATTTATACAACGTCACTAATTCGACAATTAAATACTAAATTATAATTTAAAAAATTTAAAATAAATTATATAAAAATTAATTCGAAAATAAATTTATTAAATCGCTTTAATAAATTAATATTAGAATATAAATTTATAATAATTAAAAATCAATATTAATAATAATTAAAACAAAATATAAAATATAAAAATAATAATTTCTCTTGTTATTATTCCGATGTTTAATAAGAAAGCTAATAATCATGGGTGGGTTTTTGTAAATATGTGAATTATGCTCGTTTAATGGGGTTGGGGGGAATGCCACGTCGTTGATTTCGAATGCAAGATTCTCGTCGTTATTTTTATGTACATCTGACTGTTCATCATATTCAACGGTGCTGATCATCTGATGAAAAGATGCAGACTCTGAGGGCCCACTGGGATGCAATGTGCTGGGTCAGGTGGGGCCCTGTGTCTGAACGCATTGCGTTCCTTGCGTTGGGTTTAGAGAGGACCTTGAGAATGATGTTACTTTCACAATTTACATGTCGCTTTACGGAGTTCCAACGTGTCTGTATGTATTTATCATTATCAATGTCAATCTTTGAAGCCAAGTGTCTTTTGGAGTAAGTAATATGTATACATATGAGTGAGAGACTTTTATAGCCGTTATTTCCCTCCTTACCCAAAATAATTGAGATGAAATAAATTAAGGGTGGAATTTGGATATGGTCTTATGATTTCGAGAATTCCTTTTTGAAAACTACTTTGGACCCACATTTTTAGGGGAGCTATGACCCAAGGTTAATAGCAAAATAGTCATGGGTTTTCTCAATCTTTGGTAAGAATTAGCCTTTTAAGAAAATTTGTTTAGTGATGAGGATTAGATATGGTGATGGTCGGTGAGGAGTCTCTTTCAGATTGGGCAAAATGGTTATTTTCAACGAGGTGGTTGATGGGCTCAATTTAGCACCATTATACCCTTTTTATGTGTGTTCTCAATATCCCCATATTAGTCTTTGTCCTCTATGCTTGCTGTCATATATGATATATGCCTATTTCCACAAACACCATTTTCATGGCTTTGCCATTATTAGAAGTATATATTTAGTTCTTTAGCATTCTGGGTATGCAATGTTTTGCTTACTGCTGCTTCTTCCTGAGTACCCATGAGGGAGTTTTACTATGAGTACACGGACACTCAAGTCTATTGGTGTCCCTGCTGTTCAATCCTCTGTTAAGGTGTGGCTGACCATCAAATTTTTTGCTTATTATGATTTTTCCTATAGTGGGTGAACTAATATGCTTGAGTTTTTACTTTCCTTGTGTTGATAGACGAACGAGAATTTTGTAACCTTACCTTCCTTTTACTTGTTTCCATCAAAGTCATTGTCTCTAGTTTGAAGGGTCAGTGTAATGAGCTTTGGCTGAGAAAAGGGTTGTAGCCAGCTGGTTATATATGTGGAATACGGTTCATCTTTATTGCAAGTCAGTTGCAAATGAATGAGGGCAGGTGCTCATGGGGTTCTGCTTCGGATGGGCGTAACCTATGCACTCTTGAAAGGGTCGTATGCTTCATAAGCTTTTAATGATTGATGGACTTGGATGCTGGTGCATTTATATTTTCAGTTGTGTGTCATTATTTCATGTGTTGTGAGTATTACTCTTCCTACCTGTACGTGACAGGGATGTTTATGCCAAAATTTGTGCTAAAGAACATTTTAAGCTAGTGTTAGATGAATTTTTTGTGTGTGTATTATATGAGAAACTTAGTACATTTGGTTGTATTAAATTAGAAGTTTTCTGAAAGTTTGTTGGCCAAATATTTTTGGCTCTTCCTACCTATAAAATATTTATGTACTGGCACCTATGTTCTGTTCCTAATTTATGGATATCTGTATGCTTTTTAGATTTTAATAGGGATTAAATTCCAAAACTGGTTCACTTTATTGGCAATCCAAGTTTTTATTTTCTGCAAAACTGAATGGGTTGAATCAGACAGACCATGGATGTTTGTCACAGATTCGTTTGTCCATCCCATCTTACTATATGTGATCTCATGGTGTCTCTATCAGACTCTTTTGCTTCTAGACATAAGCTTTTCTAAGCTTATGTTATAAAGCTGAATGGCGATTTATCATGAGTATTATTCTATAAATTAAGACTTTTAACTTTTCACTTGCAGATGCAGATTGGGATTGGGAGGGTTTGATCAAAGAGTTACTTTTTTTCCCTAATGAAGGTAATTTCTTCTTTGTTATGTTGTCTACCGTTTTAACACGGGCATGATTGACAGATGATGAATGCTACATTCCTTTTCTTTAAGTTTCCACCGAAAGAAGGCAACTGCAACAAAATTTGGAATTACGTATGCTTGCTCTTCATGTAGCTTTGCTTTTTAAAATTTATTTTCTATAACCAATGTAGTAACTAATCAGTTAAAGTAGACTTTTTTCTACTGGTAAACTTCACTTTAAGATAAATACTAATAATGTTACGGATTATACAGTGTTTACTTCTTTTTTATAACAGTGAACGAGTTCTATGCTAATAATAACTTATGTATTTTGAGATAACTTGGAAAAATTACTATAACTACAGTATAACTAAGTTTTCTTCTATACCAAGAGAATTAACTATAGTTGTGAAGATATGCATATAAACTTTCTTCTATTTTGGTTTGTGCATTTTTGCAGTGTAAATAAGCATAGAAATTCCATCCTAAAATGCGTTTTACTGTTCAGATTGGATTAGATGAAGTTCCAAGTGGAAGTTGTCTTTGCTTGTCTCGTCAGCACCATTTGGATTCAGCCAGGTCTTTGTGGTTAGTATTAAGTGATGTAATAACTTCAGAAAGAATTGTTGGTCGAAAGCCTATTACCTGATTTTAGCTTATGTCCTTTTCTGTAATTTATGCTGCGGGGATTATGCGGACAGTCTAAGGATGTAGTTTGTTCGTGAAACCATTAATGGATATCTGAACCCAAAAAAAAAAAAAAATGCAGCAGATACTGTTGCTTAATGCAACATCTTATGTTCTGAGGCCCGTGTACTACTTTTCAAGTAGTTCATAACATCTGAATTAGGGGTGTGAAGCTTATTTCTATAACTTATTCGCGCAGACAAATTTTCAAATATATCTTGCATAAAGGACTGGACCTGCAAATGCTCCTCTACATATCAAGCAGATACAAACTATACAATTGGATCTAACTGTTCAACTTCCTGCGATTGCAGTCAAGGTATGCTGCTGATTTTTATGGTATAAGATTACTTTAATCAAACTAAAAATAGAATTTTGCTAAATCCGTGCTGGTTATTTCTACTGATATTCTTAGTCTTGGAGCTTCTCGGGTAAACATTTTTGGTTCACTTACTATGAATAGAGGCATCTCTTATAGATCCCTACTGAGATATACAAATGCAACATCTTGATTTATATGACAGATTATCTTTCAAGTTCTTTAATTAGATTCTAATGGATCAATCCTATACCATTTTCAACTAGGTTAATATTTTCCAGTAACATAATAAAGTGACTTCTCATGTTATGTTATGTAGTCTCTTTCAGGTTTATAATCTTCAGAATCTTTGAGGGTGTATAAGATTTTTCTGTTCCCTTCATGAAATTTGTGGACTTTATTGTACTGATATGTGTCTTTATTGTTCTTGAATAATACTATATATTTTATTTGATCACCTTTCTCAGTCAAATATTTCCAGATTGTAAGTCAATTTTCATAAGTATTATGCTTGTTCACCCTTTCAAGCCTTTCTTATATCTCTGTTGACTCATATGAACTCTGTGCACTCATATGAACTTTGCAAGTTTGGGGTGTGAATGATCACATACATGTGTGTGCTACATCCATATTTGGTCTTTTTTTTGTTTTTTTTTTTTTTTTCTGCTCATTTTTCAGACATGCCTTTTTTAATGTCTTTAATGTCTGGATGTTCTAACTGCATATCTCTTTTGTAGATGTGGGAGGTATATGGACGTGTAAATGCCCTGCTGATGGGCTCCCTAAAGTTGCAGCTGATAGCCAGTATACTAACTGTTTTGCAGCCTGCAACTGCACATCTGGTACTTCCCTCTCTGTGTGAACGTTTGTGTTTGCAATTGTTTAAGCATCTCACGATGGAATATTTTAATTTGATTGGAGTGTGTCGTCTAAATATTTTTCCCAAGTGTTTAAGAATCTCATGGTGGTAAATATTAATTTGCTCTACTCAACCATATATTTGACCAGGTTTTTCATCACGCTTGAAACTAAAGGGCTCTATGAATCTTTGTTGATTAAATCGACTAATTAGTAATGATGATTTGCTGTTGTGCTGTTCTAGAGGATCTGATTCTCATATCTGCCGTTCTTTAACATGAATTTTGGTTTACAACTTGTGCAATATTTCTCTCTCTCCATCATCAGTTTATACTTCATATGTCAGATACTTTTTCGTATTTAAAGTCATTTACAGCATTCACGTGACTAGATTAATGTTCTAAGAAGTGTACTTGGCATTGTGATTGCTTCTTGACAGGATCTCTCACTGAGGCTCAATCTTCAAAAAAACACATTTCAAGCAGAGCTGTTGTCATTATTTTGTTACTTTGTGTCATACTCACAACTCTTGCATTTCTATTCTCGGTGGCATGCTACTTTTATCGAAGAGACAAGTGTGCTATTCAACCTCCGGTATTCTCATCAGACAGAGAAACTAGTTTCAACAGTGCTACCAATTTAATTAACCATAGGATTTTTTCACTTCCAGAAATAAAAGTTCCTATCGACTCTCCCATTAAGCATATCACAGGTTAGTCAGAATTAACCATGGCTTAGTGGTAACTTGGCAAATATATTAAACCTGTCTAAGTAGTTGTTGAGTTTCTTCCCCTTTTTTACTTTCTACTTATACCTTTGAACCCTTTTTTCTTTTTCTTTTTCTGAACAATTTTCGCTCCTTATGCTGGCTGTTGGCAGTAGAACTAATGTAATTCATCATTCATTCACAATTTCACAGGATGCTTTCACAAGAGTTCTTGCTTACTGGGGAGCAAAACAGGAGCAATACATGGAGTGATTATTCAATTTACATACTCTGAGTTGCAAAATGCCACCGAAAAGTTTTCAAATTCTAGTCTTATAGGAGTTGGAGGAAGTAGTTATGTCTATCGTGGTAAGCTCAAAGATGGCAGAACTGTGGCAATTAAGCAACTAAAGAATCAGAAAGGGCCTGATGCTGATACTGTGTTTTCAAAAGAGGTACCACGATCATTTTGCATTTTTTTTTAATGCATACACATCAACATGTTTGGGTATACAAGAGAAATAATTGCTCTTTGACAATTTCTGTGACTGGCATCTGTTGTTTTTCTCAGATCGAGTTGTTATCGAGACTAAATCATTGTCATGTGGTACCTCTGGTTGGCTACTGCTGTGAATCCCATGGGAAACATGCCGAGAGATTATTGGTATTTGAATACATCCCTAACGGTAATCTACGAGATTGTTTAGATGGGGCCTTAGGGAAAACAATGGATTGGGCTACTCGTGTTGCAATTGCAATTGGAGCTGCAAGGGGCTTGGAATATCTCCATGAAGCAGCTGCTCCAAGAATTCTGCATCGAGATGTCAAATCAACCAACATTCTTCTGGATGAAGAGTTGCGAGCAAAGGTATAACTTGATCCATACCTCCATCATGTACAGAAATCTTAGATTCTGGAAAGTGCTACGAGAAAGCTGTAAGTTGTGTTTGCTGTGTTCCAATGTGCAAATGAGGTTTTGATTGGGTTATAGGAACTAGAAGAATAGTCCAATTTCTAATATAATTTTATTTGAACTGTTAACCTTAAGTTCTGCTAACTAATTGTTTATGGTTATAAGTGATAAAGTACTTGGGTATATGATGCTATTGTCTTTGTACATCACCTAGTTGCCACAAGTGTAATAGATTTCGAAACTACTTATTAATGTGCAGATAACGGATCTTGGTATGGCAAAACACTTGAGAGCTGATGGTCTATTCAGCTCTTCAAATTCCCCAGCAAGGATGGAAGGGACATTTGGCTATTTTGCACCGGAGTATGCCATAATTGGACGAGCCTCTCTTAAATCTGATGTTTTCAGCTTTGGAGTAGTTCTTCTTGAGCTTATCACGGGGCGACCACCCATTCATAAACGAAGTGGCAAAGGAGAAGAAAGCCTTGTCATATGGGTACAAATGATCATTGTCACTTAAAATAGCATATTCATAGTTAATAGTTATTGATTTTAAATTTATGCTAACATCAAATTATACTTTCATTATTATGAAAGCTTTCAAATATGAATTTACAGCTTAAATTCAACTTTTCACCTATTGGGGTAATTCAGGACACGTGTGTGTTTGTCCGTCTTGTTTCAGGCTACTCCTCGTTTACAGGATAGTAGTCGAATAATTGTGGAGTTGGCGGACCCACATTTGGATGGGAAATTCCCAGAAGAAGAGATGCAGATAATGGCTTACTTGGCAAAGGAATGCCTGCTATTGGATCCTGATACCAGGCCAACCATGGGTGAGGTTGTTCAAATCCTTTCAACTATTGCACCAGAGAGATCTAGAAGGACAAACATTTCTGTGAATTTTTCTCAGGTAATTAATTTTTGCTAAACTACATAGTAGTACTTCTGATTTGACTACCTTTAGTTACTGGTTGATGTTTATTTAGCAAACAACTTGAAGATTATTCTAATCAACTTTCTTGTGACTTGCAACTACTTTTCTCTGCATTGCTGCCTACCCTTTAGCTCTCGGTTGAAGAGCATGTTTGGAATGCACAGATAGGCTTTTAGTTCCAACAAATTGTTTTAACTTTTTGATTGTCATGTAGAGGTCATCCGCGTATGGCACACATAGTGAAGAATGCATAGACAGACCTGACTGGAATCATATTTCCAAACAACACATAAATGTGGAGGGTTTTCAAGATGTAGAGGAGCTCAAGCGAGTCATGTCCTATGAACGGTCTGGTCATTCACTGCCACTAGATGTTGATCGTGCTCTTTGCATCGAAAATAATGTAGAAAATGAAATTTCGGCCGAGTATATGGAGAGATTGGTACTCTTGGCATCAAAAGCTAGAAGTTGGCGTGCCGTGGATCATGAAACGATAGACTTAACCGAACCTCGGTTTGAATCATTCCGGATGGGAAATGTTTGTACCCCGTAAGAAACCAGTAGACATGGTTGAAGGGTGTAGCAAGAGAAAAAGGAGACAGAGTTTAGTCCTGGTAACATAGTTTGTTGCACAGCTTTGTTGGAGATACTCTCTTTATGAGAGGAGAAGCAAGCAGGGCTTTGAGATGATTTGTAACTCAGAAATTTTCTTTTCCTCCAAGAAAGAGAAAAAAAAAAAAAAGAAAGAAAAAGAAAAGAAAGAAAATCATATTCGGTATGGTGGATGAGCGTATCGTGATTATATTGATTGTTTCGTTTTCTTAATTGTTTTTGTACAGAAAAAAGTAAAAAGAAAAAGAAAAAACCTTAAAGAAATTCAAAAGCTAGTTATATTTGGATATGAAATCTATAGCATGGTGCTAGTATCATAGTCTTGTGTAAGATTTATGGCAAGGATAGCAATATGGTTTTTATTATGTTTTTAAGAACTTAGTTATATCTGCATGTTGAACCTTCTAAACCCTACCAATTTTCCACAAATCTGATAAAATAATGTTTCTACCTCTAATAAGTTCCAACACTCGTCAAGTCTCCAAACCCCTGCTCGTCCTCCCTAGGATGTAGGTACTGAGATTGCCAAAACACCCTGCAATTCAGTTTTTATTTTTTCGGCTAACAAATATGCACTTTAGATTGGTCAATTGGCATACTTCTTTATAGTTCATCTACCCGCGAAAAGTAAAAACATTGTTCAATAATTCTCATTGGTGTAATTTGGTCCCTCCTTTCTACTTGAACTCGATAGAACATGGAACGATTTGTTCACAAAACTAAATCCAAACTATATACCAGTTGTTCGTATAACAGCCAAATTCTATGTTTGAAGTGAATTAGTATCATATTCAAATACTATTACCGACTTGAAAAAGGCCTTTTAAAATGGTTGGTGTTTTGCATTGCTTGGCTTATATCTCAGCACTTAAATGGTAATTGCTGTTGATATGCCTGCACATGATTCCTTTACGAGTGTGTGTGGTCAATTCTGTTGATGTGTTAGTTGAAGTCTTGAATCTGCATTTGGTTTTGAATGGTAGATGAAGTGTGACTTTGAGGGTAGGATGGTGTACTATTTAAGCTAAACCATATTTGTACATGTCCCATTTTACATGTCTATTAGCATTGGTGTAAGATATGGATCCACCTCCACCACCACCGCCGACAGAACCGCTGCTCCCTCCAGCTCCCCGCGACGGAGGATTCTTGGAATCATGGTGCAGACTTTGTCCTAAATCTTCCTTTTTTAAAAAAATTATGGATGAATCAGTGAAGCTAATCTCAAACATGGTGTTTTTTTTTTTTTGTGCAGTTTGTGGCTGTTGTGTTGTTGCGGCCTATTTAGAAGCTGCTGCCCCCCACTCTTTGAACCTATGCCTCCCCCTCCCTGATTTTACGTATCATTTCACATTTACCCCCATTTTGTTTTTGTGAGTAGAGTTTGAGAGAGACCAAAGTACTTTTTTTTTTTTTTTTTTTTGGTTTGACAAAGTAACTTCTTCTGATTTGGCCCTCTAATATTCACATTTTTGTAGGTACTCTTATACAGTACTGACAGCAAATCCTTGTACCGTGTATGACATGTATTGGTATGGGTTCACCGCTTGGGGTTAGCTCTGGGTGGTGAGTGCGTGGTCTGGAGTTTAAATCTCCATAAATGTATCTCATACAAAAATTTATTGTTTGTGTTGATTACAACTAAAATTGTGATTGCAAAATTTAAAACTGGGACATGAGTTTTCTCATTATTTCTAAAATTAATTTATGTTATTTTTTTCTATAGTAAATTACTATTTTGCTAAATACGTGAGTATCAACCATATGTCTACCCTACAATTCTCTTTTTTGATATGTTATAACTCTTGATTGTTTATGTACAGAAAAAGAAAAAGAAAAAGCCTAATTTATGTAGATTCAAAAAGCTTCTTATATTTGTATATGAAATTGATAGCATTCTGCTAGTATCACAGTCTTGAACAAGATTTATATGGCGCTGGATGGATATCAATTTGGTTTCTGTTCTGCTTTTAATAAGTACATAAAGTCTGCATACTGAACCTTTGAAAACTTACCAATTTTCCACAAATTTGGTAAAATAATGTTTGTACCTCTAATAAGTTTCAACAGTAAGGCCACGTTTACTAATCTGTAACGGAAATGAGTAGAAAAAAAATGAAGAGGAAAATGAATGACGTTTACTAATTTGTAACGGGAATGAGTAGAAAATGAATGAAAAAAATATTAGAATTCTCTTTAATATGTAAATAATTAAGTATATAATTAAATATATAAAATGAAACCAATTTCTCTTTTTCTTTCCTCTTCATTACTGATTAGTAAATATGTTCTCCAAGCCTGGCTCTTCCCCATAGGGTGTAGGTTGTACTGAAATTGCCGGAACACTCCCTTTAAGAGCATTGATTTTAGTTTGATCAATGGTCATCCTTTTTATTGTTTATCTACTGGAGAAAAAGTGAAATATTGCATAAAACTTCAACATTTCTGGTTTATAAAATCCGAACAATTTTAAGAACTCACTAGACTATTATATTTACCAATCCGTAATGGAAAAGAAAAAGAATGTGAAATAAAAGTATATTTTTTTTCATATGTTAATATATCATTAGTTATATACGAAAGAGAATCACATTCATTGTTTTTTATTTTATTTCCCATCTATTTCCTTTCCACAACGTGACCATAATTATTTGAGAAGCCAAACTGCGTACCGGGAATCGAATCTTATGCTGGAATTTGGTCCCTCATTTTTACTTGAACTCATTGGAAAATGGATAGATACTTTGACAGAACTAAATCCAACCAATTACTTATATACATACGAGCTTCATATAACCAAATTCTATGTTTTGAAGCTCTTTTTCTATATTAGTCTCTTATGTCAAGACTAGTTACCAACTTGATAGACGCCTATGAAAATGATTTTGTGTTTCGAATAGCTTGGCTTATATCATCGTTAGTTGAAAATGTTGTGCATATGTTTGCACATGATCCCTTTACGTGTATAATGCAGTCAACTTTGTTAATGTGTCAGTTGAAGTCTTGAATTTACAAATTTGTTTTGACTGGTGGATGAGGTGCAACTTGAAACAAGATGGTGTACTATTTAAACTAAACCCCTCTACGAGTAATGCACCACCGCATAGTGCTCAAATAATATATAATGTATAAATTTATTATTAATTAATTATAATTATATTTTAAGTAAATATATAAAAAATTTAATTTATTAAATAAAATAATTAATAACAAATTGACACATCGTTATCGTTGTGTGCTGAATACTACTATTACTTTATTACTTTATAGTATCGCTCCCATCCAAGGACAAGACCCATTTTATCTCTTAGCACCAGTGAAAGATATGGATCCACCTACACAGCCCCCGAAAGAACTCCCCGTGATGGAGTATTCTTGGAATCATGTTAAAAGACTTTGTTTTAATTCAAAATTTGACAAAGTAGCTTCTTCTAAGATTTGGCCTTCTATTGTATATGTTCACCACTTGGCACCACAAATTGTTTGGGTGGCTGAGTGTGTGGTTTCGCTTTCCGCATAAATATTCACACCAATAAGTTTTAACGAAGCTTGCAAGCGAGGAAAATGATTTGAATTCGTACCAATAATAAATAAATAAATTTTTTAAAAAGAAATTAAAACACATAGAGAAAATTCGAAGATAAGCTGCTATCGTGTTATTATCATATGACAATAAATCCCATATTCCACCTCTCAGTTTACTCTTGGTCTATATTGGCAAGAGCATAACTATCACCACTGCTAGATTTATTTTAACAATTTAACGAATTTAATTAATGTTCAATTGATTAAATTATCAAAAGCATTAAAAAAAACAAAATATAAGCAATTTTAACGTGGTTTGACAATGTCTACCTCCACGGAGCCACACCCAACAATTGAACAATTCAAAAAGTTATGAAAGACCAAAAAAACCAATTGGCATACCCAAAGAAAGACCCCTTTTTTTGTTTTTGAAGTCATCGGGTATAATCAACTTATTAGACTGATTCAACTATCTTCACTTGTCTTTGATTATTTGCTGTAGTTGATCTCCTTTTAATGCCGCAAATTTATTTTCTTCTTGCAAAGAACTCGGTTTCTTCTCCTTAAGAACACAATAAAAAGATCTCACTACACCTAAAAGATATTTTTAAAGATGTCTCACTACACCTAAAAAAATATATTCTTTTTCCAAGTTTATAACTGTTGTGCGGTCTAAAATCCTAAGGTCGCATAAGAATTATATGCGACCTCCTCCGTGATACTTATATGCGACCTCTTCCGCAGGTTTTTGTGCGACCTTCTCCGTGCAGTTTTCCTTAACAAACAGGAAACCTATAG
>JXTB01000388.1:329691-421702 GCA_002914805.1 Parasponia andersonii
TCCATCAACAATAGCAAAGAACTCTAGTCTAAATAAATTCTTACGCTCAAAACATAGTTTTGTAGCTGAGTTTTCATAAAAATATAGCTTTAAAAACAAAAAGAAAGGCTCACGCTTCACATTTAATACACATGTGTATATAGAAAAATATATAATACCTTAAGAATTGGAATCCAATTTAAAAGCCAATTTAGATGAGTTCAAGTCAGATACGTTCAAATAACGTATTTCAATGAAAAAAAAAAAAACGTTTTTTCAAAGCGTGTTAAAACAGAATATGGAAAAACTGAGATTTTTTTATTTTTGAAATTCTAAGAACTTTTCCTAGATTAAATATATGAAATTAATATTTAAAATCATGTTTGGTACACTATATAAGGATTCTGTATTACATTAATTAAATATAATATTGTGTTTAATTGCGGTTTTGTATAGTATTATTTAATATGACATCAAAATTTAATATAATACAGAGAGTATTATCTAATACAGAATAAAAGATTATATTATATTGTATTACATAATTTTAACTTTAATGTACTATTGTATAATACTTACTCTTATTCTTTTACATCACTTTCTTTCTTACATCACTTTATTTTTTTCAAAAATGGTATTTTCTAAATAAATTTTTAAAGTGGTATTTTTCTAAATTTATATCTGAAAAGTGGTTTTTTCATAAATAATTTTTTTAAAGTGGTAACTTTACAAGTAATATTTTTCTAGATATTTTTGAGAATGGTATTTTGCTAAGTAAATTTTTGAAAAATGATATTTTTAAAAATTAACTTTTTAATACAAATGTAAAACCAAACATAATACCGTAATAAAATAATAGAATACAATACAATTCAATATAATACATCACAATACAATACAATACGACGCATCAAACATGGCCGACTCTTAAATAAATATTTATTTTCAAACAACTCTTTGAAAATGATTTAAAAATCAAAAGAAAATTTTGAAACCATTTAAAAACATATCTTCATATTGGAAAAATTATTTTTTTTTTCTCCATGTTTCCTCTTCTTATCCTTATCTTCTTTTGAAAACGCTTTTAACTTGTATCAATATTTCCCTTTTTTTTTTTTCTGTAATCCAATACCTAATTTCTATCATATCTTGTGGCATATTTACTAAAAGGCTATGAGATGATATTTGAGATAATAATTCTCATTTAAATGTTTACTAAAATATGAGAAATGGGGAAACGTATGGGGTGGGGTCTACACAAATTTTGGAGAAAAGAATGAGAATGTTTCCCCATTAGTACCCTAAGGAATGTAATTATCCGTAAACACTTATTTCCTCTTTTTTAATTATTAAAGTTGTAAAATATAATTTTATCCCAAAAAAATCTATCTACTTTAAAATGTACATACATTCAAAATGACAGTTTAATAAATATAATACATTTCCGTTACTTTTTATGAGTTAAGTAAACCAATCCGTTAAATATAATTCTCTTTCCTATTAATATTAATTAAACAACATAATATAAATAATGATTCTCATACTATTATATTTTATTCTCATTTATTTATTTTTATTTATTTTGATTACGATTACGATTACGCCGAATAAACATACCATTAAATTCTAGAAATTTCTACTCATAATATATATTGTTCAAACCTTAATACCCAAACAGGCAGGGGCTTCTTATAACGTGATAGTTTATTGAGATATAAAAAATTGTTTTACTAATAACTCTTTGGTGTGACCCAAAATTACAGAGATTATGATATTGCCATAAGATGTCAACACTAAATACCTTTCAAAGACTTCCTTGGTACATAGATAAAGAAATCCCACATAGATACAGTAAAGAAAAGAAAATTGAAGAGACTCTTATGAATGTTGAAAAAAAAAATTCCCTCTTAGATAAAGAACAGAAAAGAAAATTGACTTGACTCATATAACCATGCAAAAACAAAAATTAAAATTAGTTTAATTCTATAAATGTTATCAACACCATTTTATATGGGTTTTCCAACTGTTTCTCGGGTTTACGCACTAATAAAAAATTAAGATGTATAATAGTAGCACTAATAAAAAATTATAATGTGGTAACAGTAGTGCAACCCATGTCTTATTTAACCGAAATCACGGGAATGAATAAACAAATAAATATAATGTGATAATATCCAGGTTAGATCAATAAACAAATAAATATAATGTGATAATATTTAGGTTAGATTATTTTCTAAATGATTATTCAAGGAAATAAGTCTTAACGTATATACGGTATTCGACAAATTGGGTTGGCTCAAGTGGTAAGAATATCTACTATCTAAGATCTTGGTTATGAGTTCGAGTCACATTAGAGATAGGCATGAAAACCTATTATCCCTAATCGGGTAGGACGTGGATTGAATAGTAATAAATATTTTCTTTTAATTTATAGTCATTAGTTAAGCTACACTTAAAAAAAAAAAAAAACTTATAGGCGGTATTCTCAGTCCTAGAGAAACGCATGTGCAAAGATTAAGTGCTAAATTAATTTAATATACTCTATAGCAAAGTCAAACCTATGGTGTATAAATTGGATGGATTGGGTAATTGGTATCTATCTGCAATATAGAATCAAGTGAATGTGAAGCGCTTTCACTTAGTTTTATAAAATTAGCAAGTCTGAAATCTCTGCTGGTAATTGTTACTAATTATAAAAGGTTTTTATTTATAGGAAGTTTCCATGCATTGACGTTCGATTTTAGAAATATAAAACTATTCTATTCATGACGCAGAACAATAAAAATATGTGAACAGTCAATATCTTTAGATATTTAATTAAGTAATTACGTTTAATTTTCTATGTCTATATGAAGGACATTTTGGTTATTTACATATTTACATAGGTTTCATGATCGAGTACGAGACAGATATAATAGTCTGTTTGTATTCAGTTGCTAATGCATGGTGGGTATTGACGTAGCTAACTTCATTATAAATTGGCTCAACAATCAAATTTTGAGTGGTTTCAATTTATAAGCCAACGGATTTTGATCTAACAAGGCCGTGGGATATATCCAATGTGGTACGGGCCTCTGCTGGCAACCGAGTAGTATATGGGTCGGGCCCATACTCATTCCCCTTTCATTGAGTTAAAAAAAAAAAAAAAAAAAACCAACAACAAGGTACTATTCTATTAAGTATCGTTATTCCTAAGTTGATTTAGATTAGAGCTTTCACATGGTACATTTAAATCCTGTGGTTCTTGGAAAAGCTTTAAAACCTGTTTTTCTTAAGCTATTATAAATTTTGATTTTTCAAGTTGGTGTGTTCTTCATACAACGACATATTTTTCAGACAATTGGCATCAAGAACTTCTCTATCAACGACATATTTTTCAGACAATTGGCATCAAGAGCTTCTCTATTACGCATGATTCAATTTCTTAATAGAGTTGAATATATCTAATAATATGATTATACAATGTTGTGAACTATAGGATTTAATTCATTGATAATAGTCGTAAATCTATGTTCTTGTAATTTGGAGTTCTTCACATTCAAAGTGTTGTTCGGATTTTCTTTGTGATGTTAGTATTTTTTTAATTTTTATTGTATTGTCAATTTTTCACAATTTAAAAAAAGAAAAAAAAAAAAATAAGGGGGTGGCCTCTGCAAACCCGGTTTTTGCCTTTATTTTTTATTAATGTATTGTTTTATCCTTTTTAGAAGCCTAGATACAATATTTGGACTTTTCGGAAAATAAATTTGTACTAAGATTTAAAAAGAGCAAAATAGCTCTGTAGACCTAGTTTCGAAGTTTTGGACTTATTTGTCATTAGGAAATTCTAGCGCATATCTTTGTTGGGTAACTATATTCGCACCCCTAGTTAGAGTAAAGGCACCTGTTTATTTTTTATTTTTTGAAATTATTAATTATTAATTAATCTAAAAAGACCATATTGGGCAATTTTAAATAATACACTTCAAAAACCGTTAAATTTAACACACACACCCCCCTAAAGTTTCGTTTTTATTTAAGCTCTCATCCAATTCTTTTTTTTTTTTTTTAAGAAAAGAAAATCCGTTTGTACTCAGTAACTATAAAATGAAAATCAATTTACAAGAAAAGTTAATCATATTGACTAAAAACAATCTATAAATAAAATAAAAGAGTGAAAAGGGCATAAAGTATGAATATAATCAATTAGCTGAAATCCCCTAAGAGAATATTGTTGAATCGGTTACTTGAGATTATGATGGTAATTGGAGTATATTTTCGCTTGGTGATGGGGTTTACTCCATTTTATTAGTTGTCAAGGTAACGGAGTTATACAACAATTCTCACAATAAGGTGTTGTGCTTATTTTGCTTCTCTTTTTTTATTATTCTTCCTTTATTTTTTTTATGAGGTAGTAAATATCATAAAACAGAAAAGAGGTTGAAAGTTATGGCCAAAAGCTGACTAGGAAAAAATAAAACAAACTAAACAAAAAAAGTTAGAAAAATACGAAGAAAAAAAAAATAGAGAAGATTGCCCGTCAATTGAATCTTGAGATTTTATGGGTTGATGATGCTTATCTGTTGTCATTTCTTATGTCCTATTTATTCTAGTAATTTGACAGAAGAATTAGAGAAGACGAAGGAGGGGAAAGAATTAAGCAAAGACCAGATTATGGGTAGTTTAGAAATCATAATTGTTTCAGCATTAATAAATATAGTTTTAAATTTATTTTGTAGAGTTAATTCTTTTTAGAAGTGCATTTACAGTATTTTGGGGTGCAAATATAAGCCCCATATTTGTTTATTGAGATAATCCCCAAAACGCCCATTCTTTTATGATTAAATAATACATTTATCCCTTTTTTTTTCCCATAAAACTCAAAAATATTCTTTTAATTTTTTTTAAAATAGGAAAAAAGTATACCTTGTATTGTTTTGGTCAAATTTTGAAATGTGAAATATTAAAATACCCTTGTATATGTTTCAAAAATCTATTACCAAATGCTCTTTATTATTTAATTAATTTTTTATTTAAAAAATAAAAAGAATTTCACATTATTTTTCCAAATTATACAAAAATATCAATAATATTTTTTTCAATAAATTTTAAGATTATTATTTTTTAAAGAAATCAATCAATGGTTGTTTGGATATCAATATTCTAAGGGTATTAATGTCATTTAAAAAGAATTTAGTAAAAAATTTAACTAAAAAGCAAAAATTATTACTTTTTTTACTGTTTTAGAAAATAAATAAATACTTTCGAGTAATTTTATGAGAACAAAGGATTAGACATTATATTTGGCAAAAACATAGAATGTTTTGGGGATTATCCCTTGTTTATTAATTAGTCGTTGGAAAATCTATTGGAAAATAGTAGTTATATGGCATATGAAAAGGAGAAACACCAAATTTGAGATACCAATATTCTAAGAGTATTGACGTTATTTATAAAAGAATTTAGTAAAAAAATTAACTAAAACAAAAAAAAGGGTTACTTTTTTCTTATTTTAGAAAACAAATAGATAATTTTAGGTAATTTTATGAGAATAAACGATTAAACATTATATTTGGCTAAAACATAGAATGCTTTTAGGATTATTCCTTGTTTATTTAGTCGTTGGAAAATCTATTGGAAAATAGTAGTTATATGGCATGTGAAAGGAAGAGACACCAAATTTGAAAAAGATTATAAGTTGATAATAAACTTGTATATATTATGTTTTGTTGGAAATCTTTTTCGTGATTATTATAATTTCCATACAGTAACTCTTATTATAATTTTTTGACTAACTATACAGTAATTAATTGATAAGTGTGATTTGATTAGTTAACATGTATCAATTGAATTTTTATTTATTGCTTTTCAATTTTTTTATATATGAAATTATGAATAGTAAAAATAATTAAGAAATTTTGTAATTAGTGAAATATTTTTCAAAATATCATTAACATAAAATGATCGAATCTTTATAAGACTTTCAAAAATCATTTTCCTTCAAATCATTTTCATTTCCTTTGAATTACATAAAATTTCACAAAATTATTCTTCATGATTTATCAATTAAATACGTACAAACTTCTATAACTTATTTTAAAAACTAAGTAGGTAACAAAAAGTAGGCGCAGGAGTAATTTTGGTATTATCCTATGGTCTTAGATATATATATAAAGGTTGCCAATCCAAGTTTTTTTTTTTTTTTTTTTAGTTATGAATAGATATTTTTTTTGATCCAATGGTTATAATAAAGTGCATGAAAATACGTGTATTATTAATATTCTTTCTCTTTCTTATTTTTTACAATAAAAAAATGTGCATGTTAAATTTTCGTTGGTCAAATTGATACCTATGTATAAGTAAAAAAAAATTGGCTAAATTGATACCTATGTATTAGGGAAAAAAAATATCTATCTATAAGTAAGGGGCATAGTTTTTTCTTTTAGATTGTCATATAAATTATGTCTATAATTCTTTTTACATAAATTACATAAATGATTTATTAATTCTTAAAACAATAAAAAAAAAACAACATTTCATTAGAGAAAAATATAATAACGTTTCAAATTTCGCGTTTTACTATTTTTGTGTCAACTATAAATCCAATAAATTGATGCCGAAATTCTTTTGGGGAAAACAATTTATTTGCTTGAAAAAAAAATCAGAAAAAAAAGAAAAAGAAAAAGTAACGCACCGGCTGAGGGCTGAGAGGACCAAGGAAAGCTCAAAAAGAGAGTATAGAGAGTGCAGTTGAGGAGAGAGAGAGAGTGTCGCCGCGAATGGCTGGTAAAGCTGGAGCAACTCCGACCACCTACACTCCGTCTCCGAAGACCCAACGAAAGAAACCACCCATTTTTAAAAACGACGACGTCGATTGGGTCCGACCCGATGGCCGCGGCTTTCACCAGTGTAGACCTGCCTGTGAGCCTCTCTCTATATTTATATCTATATAAATATTCATTCGTATAGATATAAATATAAGCCTTTCTCTAAATTTTTTGTTCTGTAAATGGCTTTTCGTTACTTTCCTGGTACATTTCGGAGGTTTTGTTTATCTGGGTAGTCTTGATTTGACCCCTTTATGTGAAATATAGTGTCTTTTATCTCTTATATTTTAATTTGGTAGAGGTTCAGAAATTGGTGTGTACAAAAATGCAGAAAGTTTATTTATCTTTGGTATTTTGCAGTTTTCAGGACTGGCGCTGTCAATGCTGCTGCAGGATCTGCCTATGCAGAGTTTGGGAATACAAAGGTCATTGTTTCTGTGTGAGTATTTCTTTTTATACATGTATATATATATTTATACATATATGTGTAGATGTATATGTATTTGTGTGTATGAGTTTATGTATTGACAAGTACTTTAAGGATGTTACACAGAACAAGTTTTTATGCTTGTGTTTTTTGGCTTTGTCACTTTAGATTTGGGCCAAGAGAGAGTAAGAAGGCGATGATGTACAGTGACATTGGACGATTGAATTGTAATGTGAGCTATACGACTTTTGCCACGCCAATCCGCGGACAGGTATTGGGTTTATGAATCTTGCAACCCTCTTTTTACCCTTCCTCCTGCCCTTTAAATGATCATTGCTTGTAATGTTTGAATTCCCTTTTGTTAGGGATCAGACAACAAAGAATTTTCTTCAATGCTTCATAAAGCTTTGGAAGGTGCAATAATGTTGGAAACTTTCCCCAAGACAACTGTAGATGTTTTTGCATTGGTGCTGGAATCTGGTGGCAGTAAGTAATTCTTTATTGATATGTGAACTCATGTTTCTTCTTTCTCATAATCCTACCGAAGGAGACGTACAAATGGCAGAGGAGAATTTATTAGATATAAGATATTACCATGATACTCTGTCCCTTATTCCCCTCTTGTTTGTACAATTGTATGCATTTTTTCTTGTTCCAGTGTCACTATATTTAGCTAAACAGGTTAGATGCTTCTTTCTGAAAAACTGGATTAGGATTTTCTAAATTATAAGCTCTTTATTCTAGCAAGCTTGTGTGATCACCTGAATGCATCCGTTGAGGCTCTTTGGAGGCTTCAAAAGCTTTTCACAGGGTTGGATACACATATTTATGCATATATATTATAGCAGTTTATTACTTTTAGAGAATTAGAAACAGAAAATCCGAAACTATATTAATTCTTAAGCAGTGTGGTGCATCCTCTCTCACATTTTAGTTTTGATTAGGCAGAATTCTTCACCCTTCATCTAGTCTATTCAGTGTGTTCTATTCATTTATTTACTAGGAATTTTTGGTAGTGCATCAAAGTTTCTTTTTGTTATTTCATGCATTCTTAAGTGAGAGAAAATTGTTATTAATTATTTAGATGCACCATGCTCTGCTTTTCCTAGAAGACAATGCACTGGGAATGGTGTTGTTTAAGTTAACAGCTTAAATTCTGTGGTGTTATGTCATTTTGCACGAAGCTGCTTTGTCTTCGTCTCATTACCCAATCATTTTTTTAACTTCTTCGAAGCTTCTCGATATTTCCTTGGGAGAATGAAATCGTGACTGTTCATTAAGTAGTTAGCCAACACGGAGAGGACGGCTGTGGGATACAGATATTGTATTTTTTGTTTGCATAGGAGTAAATGTGACTCCATATTCAAAAAGAAAAGACAACTCAATTTTTATGTGCAGTCATATATAACTGGAGTCACTTAGAGAAAAAATGAAATATTATGACAGTTTTATGATTTCATCTCATATGTTCTTGTAGCATTGTTGCTTTTGTATGTGCAGAATGTAGTTCCTAATATGCTTCAAGTATACAAGGAAGTAATATTGCTGATTAACTTGTACATGTGATTTGTCCTTTTTGGTTGCAGGTGATCTGCCTGTTGTAATTTCATGTGCTAGCGTTGCCCTAGCAGATGCAGGAATAATGATGTATGACCTTGTTGCTTCAGTTTCCGTGGTATGCATCTGGCTTAGGGTTTGGTTTCCTACTTTCTGTAGTTTATTCAAGTGAGAATAATAGATATATACTATTGTATTTCGGCATTTTGCAGCCTTTTATATCCTTTTTCTTAGTTCAAGTTAGCCTTTTACTATCTTTTTAAAAGGGTGGTGTGCATTCATAACCTGTTAAATAAATCAGAATTTAGAACTTTATGTGCTCTAAGAGAGTCAAGGTTATATGATTGATTACCATGCTTTCTGTTCTATACTTTTGGCTGTTGCGCTAAATATCGCCTTCCTTTTGAACCCAAATTTGGGGAAAAATTCTTATTTTTGTACCTCATGCTATCTTTCGCATGTAATTTTTCCACTATATTTATCATTTGCAAATTGATTTATTACACTTGTGGTTTTGCATTTGTGGAGCATAGTCTTGCCTTGGAAAAAACATTGTAATAGACCCAGTTTTGGAAGAGGAAAGCTATCAAGATGGAAGCCTAATGATTACATGTATGCCTTCGCGATACGAGGTCACTCAGCTAACTATTACAGGGGAATGGTCAACTCCAAAAATTAATGAGGTACGATAACTTATCGCTTTTTCTTTTAAAAGTTTTTATTATTGTTACATCCTTTATCAAAGATGTTCTATGGACTCAATACATCATTCCTTGCATTCAAAATTGCATTGTGGTAAATGTCGAAAACAATCTTCGTCCCTATGGTTTTTCCATACAAATTCATCTTGATTGTTGATATAATGTGCATTAGTCGACAGAGTTGTTGGGTTTCAAAATAAAATTGGATGATGGATCAATCTAATATTGCTTTGCAAACAGGGAATGCAGCTATGCCTGGATGCATGCTCAAAGCTTGCAAACATCATGAGATCATGTTTGAAAGAAGCTGCTTCTGCATCTGACGAATAATAACATGGAAATTTTAATTCGTTACAGATTGAGCTCTTTTTTTTTTTTTTTTTGTGGGTATAATTGAGCCAGGTTTACCGTGTTTTTACTTCATTTTAAATTGGAAATCTACAGGTTGAGTTTTAGTAGGGAATTGTTTTCTGTAGTTTTGTTGTGTATATAGGATTTACCTGCTTGTAGCAGCTGAATAGTTACCTCTCTCTCTCTCTCTCTCTCTCTCTCTCTCTCTCTGAAGAAGATATTGGATTATTGGTAATTTATCTTGATTGTTCTTTGACATTATTCTTATGAAGAGGAAGTTTTTTGATCCTAATCTGACATTTTTGGCATTTTACTCTTGTCAGTCAATGCCAATAGTTGAGGATCCAGTTATGAATGAAAATCCACGAAACCCATTTGAAAGCCCTGGCTCAAGAGACCGGATCTTGGACCTGCTACGCCATTGGACTGGGCTTTCAGATTGGAGGAAGTTAGACCAAGTTAGATTAGGCCGGAGGAAAACAGGCCTTTTTCAGGATGACTTTATTTAGAATCCATTCTATCAGTGACTAACAGTTATTCTAGTTATATGATCCAGTCATAAATAAAATGACCCACTCTTATAAAAATAACCATAAAAAGTGGTCACAACAATGTCATTCTACCTCGAAAATGGTCCATTTCCTCTAGTACGTTGCTCATTTGGGGAGCTTGCCTTTTATTGAAGAGTATTTGTTTTATAAAGGGGGCACCACTACCCTTGAGTCTGCATTTCTAGGCGAGTTGGGATCCTAAGCCGATGATTTTCCATTTAAAATATCATTTCCAGGTTTGACAAAGTTGTGCTAGCAACCGCTTTGCCAGTTATCTCTTCTCATTGGCCAAAATGTACGGCTGTGATGAGTCAGACACGCATCTGATCCAAAAATTTTTGGTCTCAAATAAGAAACCGGCGGTTCCAAAATTGTTATATTACCTTTAAAAATAGGAAAAGACATCGATGCAAGTCTCTCAATTGATTTTAACAATTCTGATCAAGCCCAGAGTGCGTTGAGTACGTACATGTGGGTCATGAACGCGTGGTTAGGATATCCCTGGATCCTAGGGGCCCAACCCAGTCTGTTTTTGCTAACCGTCCCAGTCTGTTTTTGCTAACCATCATGATTAAATGCTATCACAACCATTGTTTCTACCCTCATATATATATATATATATGGGCATCAATCCAGTGAGTATTTTATCAATTTGACTAATGAAAATTTAGCATACACATTTTTTTATTGTAAAATGTAAGAGAGAGAAAGAGCATTAATTATGCACGTATTTTCGTGCCTTTATTATAGCCATTGGATCTCTATTAGATGATGATCCAACGGCTAAAAAAAAATACCTACCCATAAATAAAGAAAAAAAATACCTATTAGATTGGCAACCTATATATATATATATATTTTGAGAGAACTCTACCCTCACAATTCTATCTTATATAATTATTTTAAATGTATATATAAACATTTATATATAGAATAGATTTTCATATGTTGGCCAGGAAAATAAAAAGGTTACAGAGGTAGAGGTTAAGATAGATTGATAATCTCGGGCTGCCTTTGCTTTTGATACATCAAAGGCAACTGAATCATTAATCTTAAGACTAGAAACGAACCCTTACTTTTTGGACAAAGATTATCAGTTCACATGAATACTAGTTATTTTATCACATATGAGAACTACTATGTATTTGAAATTTAAATGTATACTTGATATGTTTAGGGTTATAAATAGCTTGCACTTATAGTAATTCTTAATTTACCTAGAAAAATAAATAATAATGACACTAATCGAAAAATTATTGAGTTTTTTTTCCCCTTCTTATTTGTTGATTTTTAGTTTTTGTTTTTTGGACAAATAGTTGTCGCTTTAGGTTCCCACCTAGAATTCACGTGGGGATCAAAGTTGTCTACATTTATGATTGTGAGAAGGGTCCATAGCCAAATTCTTAAGTTGTGTCATAAATCATAAATGAGAAGAATTAGGACGATATTATTGTCGCATAACCGTACATACCTTACGAGAAAAATAAAATAAAATCCACTAATAACCTCGATTTGTACCATTCTACCTTGCACAACTATGATTGACTATTCTAATTAATCAAAAGAATAAAACTAAACGAAGGAAGAAACTAAAGAGTGATTATGTGGAGGTTTTAGAATTTTGATCCGAAATTCATAGCTAATTCCAAGAATAAGATTAATTATTGGGCCAAAATAAGAAATGTGTCCGGTGGAGATGTGCAAGGCCTTAATTGTATGAAGCTGGATAGAGGCCGAGATCTCGCTGGCTTGTCGGATCAGATAATTAGCCTTAATCTACTCTCATTTTTATATAAAGTAAACATATTTACAATTAGGCCCCTGGAGTTTGTTTGAGTTTGTGAAAATATTCTACACCGTCATTTAAAATACACATAGGCCACAGCTGGAGACAGCCGGACAGCTTGAAATTGCCAAGTTCTGGATAGAACTACTCTTTTGACATCATGGACCATAGCCTGCGACATCTAAACGGACCACTTCATTTGTTCCAATTTTTTTTTATAAATATTATATGCGTTTTTTTTCTTTTAATTTCAAAAATGATTTTCAAACAAAAGTTGCATCTAATAAGAAGTTGGATAAAGTTTTAATGAACAAATTAAGTTTTATTCTATTTTTTAATATGGTGAAATTTGAAGATCGATTTCGGATAAAATGGATTATGTGTTAATCTATATTCAATTTGTTTCTCTATGTCGAGAGAGAGAGAGAGAGAGAGAATATACATCATTTTTTTGGCCCAATATCTTGATTTTAAAGGTAATTCTAATATCAAAGAAACCATATGATAAGGACCAACATTGTTACATACTTAATTGCTACTCTAAAGTCCTAGACAGTACAAATAAATAAATAGATTAATAATGATTAATAATAAACAAAACAGAATAAAAATAAATTATTGGAATAACCAATGCTTTCACGACCAAACATAAAGCTAGAACATGAACATGTATGCATCATTCTGTGCCAAATAGGCAAAGATACGATATATTTATTGCTAATATAAAAATTATATTCAAAGACAATAGATGATGTCTTATAATTCCTTGGTCTTAATATTCTTAAACTTTGGTATCAAATAAAGGCAATATGGAGAATCAATAGTTCATCCAACTCAAAGGCATTTAGGAATAAAGTTCAAGCACATTAAGTTTTAGATTGGAGACTCCATGATGTCTAATCAAAATTAAGTTGCGTACACCAGCATGTATAATATACATTGCGTATATACATATAACCTCTATGGTGACGAGTATATGCTATATACAGCTTCTCTCGAGTTCAATCCAAGTTTTGCGGTAACATTCTCAACTGTTAGTTTTTCTTTTTTTTTTGTTTAAAAAAGTTATCTTGCTTAAATATATGGATAATAATCAATTTTCCTTTTCGAAACTGATAATAATCAATTTTCTAATATAGTTTGATTCAATGTTGGTGTAGAGAAATGGACGGGAGAGTTTTTTTTCGGTACGGAAAGGCTTTTCTAGAATTACTTTTCAGATTTTTGTAAGACTAATCATAACAGTTATATTTTATTTTTTTTTGTGAATATATATATTTTTCAATTTTTTCTATCTCTAACAATAAAACTGTTAGTCATACAAGTTAGTTAGGTACTTCATAAGAGGACATAAATGTTGTGACTAGTCATAAAAACATAAAAAATAGTTATAAAAAAGTTATTTTAGCTCAAACTATCCATGTCCAAATCCCGTTAGTTTAACTGATAAATCATTACTAACAAGAATTTTGTTAGGCAAATACAACTATAAAATCTTAACCGTTAATCAATATAAGATTCACATTAATCGATGATTAAAAATAGAATATTACAACATACGTGTTGGTGTAGTTCTTACCAACTGTCTACGTGTCTTCAAACCGTTGGTGCTATTCTTACCAACTGTTCACATATTCTCGCTATCTCAGAATGCTTTTGACTTCAAGTCTAATCGGAAAGGCGGGGGAGGGGGCCACCTGTAAAAATTCTCCGATGTTTAAGTCAGATATTTACTCCCGAAATTGAGTAACAAAGATTAGGTTTTTTCTTGCTTATATATTTTGTATATATCTCTATATCCTTCTCAGGGGGACGTATGACTCATATATATATAGTTCTGGAACTAAAAACTTTCTGGCTCTTAATCCCAAGATCGTGTACCTTTTCTTATCATAACTTACTCAAGAAATTACGAGTCGTGGTTACTGTAATTTCTACTGTATCGTCATGATTTGCTTTCTGGTTCAATCCTAGTAGGGGCGAGACTTTGACAAACTGCCGTCTTGTCATGACGGTCTGCCCAATGCGCATACCTATCTAGGATTGCATTAAATGCCCTGTCTGGGTCTGGAGCAGCGCGCTGCCTCCAATGATCTTCTGGCGGAAAACCCTCGAGACTTCTGATCTCCAGCTGTCGAGGCAAGAATTAAATTGGGCTGAACCTGTCCAAGGTTTGGAATGGATTCGGTCTTAGCCTCTGACAACCCACGGGTCCATATAGTATCACGTGCGATTCGTGTGGTTTTTAAGTGATCATTCTGGACACGTGTTAGATGGTGTGCTCCCTGCCACTTAACTGTCCACATGGTACACGACCTAGGAGTGGGTCCCATAATACGTAACTATTCTTTGTACTATTCTAACTAAAACTTGCGACAATCATCGTCACTAAACGAAGATAATTCTAAAGATATTGTCCAATAAATGAGTAAAACAGATTGTGCAGTAAAGGCACAATCTTATATCATTTCGACGATAAATGCTTGTTAACAATCAAGTTTCTTATCAAAATCTATGATAGAATTACACTAACAATAATTCTTAATTTAATTTGGATATGATTCGAGGTGTTATTTACCACAAAAATCGCCAAAAGTGGAAGCGAAGTCTATCTAGTTTGGCATTATCAGTAGATGACATAAGGAAACTCGAGTAGAGAAACATCTTTTGGTGCTGCCGTCCTGCTAAAGGCAGAGGTCTATTATAAAAGGATAATGCTTATGGAATCTGGCGGAAAGTCTATAAGTCCAAAATTACTCAAAAAGTCTGTTTTGTTGCCGTCCGAGTCCGATCCTTTGGTTAGTCCATAAAGCAATCTATGTACTACAAAGTCAACAACGGGGAATTTAAAATGACCATGGAAAAAATGCCATGTACAAAACAAGACCCTTAAATATATGTCAAACTATTTAGAATGCTTTACAAATAGGACACTCTCAAATTCTCAATAAGTCATTTTATCAAATTTCTTCCCCACGCACACACGCGCACACACACACACATATATATATATATATATATATGAGGGGATTTTCCATATATTTATACTATGTGCACTTTTGAATTATTATCGGTGTTATTATTATTATTATTTTGAGTAGAGTAAACGTTTAACTTAGTACCAATGAGATCATGCATATTTGACTAAAATTAAATTAGAAGAGAAAAACACCAAAATGAGAGAATTTTTGAAGATTATATTGAAGGCGCTAAATAGAATTAATAAATTTTAGGCCAATATTAATGCATGAACAATAATAGGTAGACAACTTAACACGGCAAATACCGACTCCTGAAATGGAAGGAAATGTGGTACTTTAATATTTTTCTTTTTGGATAAGAATAAAAGAGAGAGAAAAATTTTTCCTAAAAATATAGAAAATAAAAATAATATTATGACGAATTTTGCTTTGGTCAAATGCACCAAATTGCCGATGTCAAGGATCTTTTTAAACTGCTCAAGTCGGTTTTTCTTTAAATTCTCACTGCGTCTTCCTTATTTCTGTTTTTTCATTCTCTCTTTGATTGTTCTAAGAACCTATGTATTTTAAGTTGAAAATGAGACATTCTTCTTCATAGTTAAGGTGTCTCTCTAATTTTTTTTTTTTTTTTTTCTTTTTCTTTTTAATGGCTAGCTGCCATGAATTCTTAATTAAATTAAACAGATTATATGACTAGGCTTGATCTACTGTGTTTATAGCGTTAAAAAGAAGCTTAAAGTAGTTTCAAACGAAATGTTGGGAAATTATGAATCATTTAATTTTAGCTTATACCCATTTCCTGAATTTGTAATATTTTTGTTTAATTGTAGGCTGAGAAAATAATTGATCAAGTTCAAAAAGTGGGGATATGCATGGCGTATTCTTGTAGTTGTGCTAAATGTTGTGTAGTCGGCCATTGATATTTAGCCAATTTTTTTTTTTTTAAAAAGTACAGAAGTAAAATAACTATGAGAGGATGCATGTAGAAAGTTTTGTTGTTCATCTTCGTCTAAATTGGATGACCTGAGGTTCTGAGGCCGGGAGTTGCTAGTTCCGAATTTTTGTTCCATTTTTTTTTTTTAGGTTTTTTAGAAAAAATTTTATTCGTGTATATACCCACCCATAAATGCGGATCCTGTAGATGTGAGCTTAGTTTTTTTCCAAATAAAACGTTTTTTTTATTTAAACCATTTATTTTAAATTCGAAGGTGTGCAGACTATAGCCCTACGTAAGTGTTTTTTTTCCACTATCGTATTATAGGCACACCCTATTATTATTATCATTATTATTTCAGAACATTTGAGATACAAAAAACTCGACTGTTACCGGCCGTAACGGAATTATGAGTTACTGGCTGTAAACTCACTGTACAAGGCATGAACAAAGTACTTGTCAGGATTGTATTTGCAGAAGTATCCAACTTAGTCAACTCCTTTCTCGGATCTTTACGAAAATGGTATTTTTAAAAAATGGATCGACAAGACAATAAATTAATAAAACAAGTAATTAAATCAAAGTGAAGAAACTAGTTCTGACCTCTAATCATAAACAAATAAATAAAATAATAAAACATAAAATAAAAGGAGCATCTTCTTCTCCTTTTTGAACCTTCTCTAGCTCTTTTCTTTGGACAGATTTTCCTATGGCTCTCTCTCTCTGTCTTTATTGGTAGCTATCAATGGAGTAAGTATATTAATATAATACATATATATTATTTTCTTTTTATTTCAAATTTATTAATGGAGAATTTCCATAATATTTCTTTCCTTAAATAGTTTCTTCTGTAATTTTCTTTAAATTCCCAAGTAATAAAGCTATATATTGCTGTCAGAGCGAGAAGAACAAGAGAGAGGTTCTTTAAATTATGGGAAATTATTTTTCTCAATACCCCCATATCATAAAAGATATTTTTTCCGTTTTTAGTTCTCATATTATTTGCTTTGTCCAAAACAATTATTTGGGTTTTCGTGATTTTGCTTATCTGAGTTCTAGCTGGACTAATAATCTGTAGAGAGAGAGAGAGAGAGAGAGGCAAAGGAAGAAGTTGTTTTAATGGTTCAATCAAAGCTTGAATTTTGGCAGAGAAATATGCCTGTAAGTCCTTTCTTTATCAATGCCATTTATTTTTTATTTTTAGTATGTTTTGCACCAGGTCAAGATTCAAAGTCATATTGCTTAATAACCCATTATCTAGGAACACTTGGGTGGGTTTATTTTATTGTCCTTCATTTATTTTTTTCTTTTTATCTTAGTATTTGTTTTTTTGTTCAAATTGTTTGAATTTCCATATGCTCAACTAAGACAACCATAGTGGCTTGAATGGTCAATTATCAGTCCTGCAAATTTGTGGTCTTTGAGTAGGAGAAAAAACTTTGATTCCAGATACGTAGTACTGTTTTTACAAGTTTGACAGATTCAATATAATTGAAAAGTCAACTTATTGTTCTCAAAAATAATTTTTCTTTTAACAGATTTCCATATAAAATTTTAATGGGTTCTGATATTTTTCTAAAGATGCAAACCAGGCTACAGATCTTTGGCAGCTCAAAATCAAATATTTAAAGAAAAGGGTCACATGTTTCACTTCCTACTCGGGGGCCTAAAAAAGGCTGAAAATCTTTATAGCTTTCATATTCAAGTTGGTTTATCTTTTTTATTCTTTTTTTTTTTTTTTTGCAATCTTTTCACATGAGTCCTGGAATAAGGAGGCAAAGGAAGTTGTTCCTTTGGTCTTGTGGCTTTGAATTCATACTTGGTCATCATCAAGTGGATTCAAGCTCTGCTACTTTAGACTTATACTAAATCAACAATCATCCATGGCCTAACAAAAACTACCCGCTTCTGGTTTCTCAAACCCCAGATCAGTTCTGTCAATCATTGAAGAAAAAACCAGGTCTCCTGAAAGATTTGCCAAATGGGTTATGCTAATTCAAGATCTGTGAGGTACCACATCTTCCTCCCAATCCTTCATTAAGATTATATCATTACCATGTTTGGTTATAAGTCTAGTTTACACTATTTTTCAATACATTTCAGTACATAGTATAATGAATAAGTTTGTGACTTTAACTTTCCAGATTTCAAGATGACCTTGAATTGGCAAAACCACCTAAAGTTAACGGAGATGATAAAGATATAAAGCCCAAATACAACATTGATGGGATTCAAATACCAGAACAAAGCTCCAACAAGGATGATCATAGGCATGGCCATAAGGAGGTGTTTGGAAGGAGAGTAACATCCTTAAAATCCAAAGTTCTATCCAGAGTTTTCTCCGAGGACTATGAAAGAGTGAAGAGGAAGATACTAGATCCCCGGGGGCCAGCAATTCGCCGGTGGAACAAGATTTTCTTAGTGACATGCTTAGTTTCTTTGTTTGTGGACCCTCTCTTCTTTTACTTGCCGATGGTCCACAAGGAGGAGTGCATTGACATTGGAATTCGACTTGAAGCAGCCCTCACAATCATTAGATCATTCGGAGATGTCTTTTACGTAATTCAGATTTTCATCAGATTCCGTACAGCTTACATAGCTCCCTCTTCTCGTGTTTTCGGAAGAGGAGAGCTTGTTATAGACACTGAGAAGATTGCAAAGAGGTACTTGCGCCAGAATTTCTGGATTGACCTCCTAGCTGCCCTGCCTCTTCCTCAGGTTTATATTTCTCATTTTGTTTTAAAATATCCTCCTTGTTATGTTCAGTAAGTGTGCCAAAATATGACCTTTCTCTTTCTGTTCTTTTTTATCTTGATTTCAGGTGTTGATTTGGATTGTTATCCCAAATCTTAGCGGCTCAACGATGACTAACACGAAAAATGTTCTCCGGTTCACCTTGATCTTTCAGTATCTCCCAAGACTGTTTCTTATATTTCCCTTGTCATCACAGATTGTTAAGGCCACTGGTGTTGTCACAGAAACAGCTTGGGCTGGGGCTGCATATAATCTCATTCTTTACATGTTGGCAAGCCATGTAAGTGAGACTAGCTTTTCTCTTATTCATGAACATATTTTTGTCACCGTGATTAGTAGTACAAAAATCTAGTAGCATATTTTCTAATAACTGCTTCTTGGTGAGCTTATTATTCCTTTTATGCTTTGGTTAATAATGTAAAACCAGGAAAAAAAAAACTTGGAAATGAATATAAATTGGAGAGTCTATAGTATCTAACTAATTACTAAGCAAGAAAGATAAAACTAAACTCAACAAATTCTTCTATTAGATTTTTTGTACAAAAATTAAACCTATATGACAGGTGAAGTGTGACATTTGAATAAAAACATCACAGGTTTTAGGTGCTTGCTGGTACCTTCTTTCAATTGAGAGACAAGAAGCATGTTGGAGAAGTGCTTGTGACCTGGAGAAGCCCATTTGTGAAAATAGGTACTTCGACTGTCACATGGCTAAAGACACCAATAGGCAGAGCTGGTTTCAGTTAAGCAATGTCACAAATTTATGCAACCCAGATAATAGCTTTTATCCTTATGGCATATATGGCGATGCAGTCACATTCGATGTGACAGTCGCAACTTTCTTCAACAAGTACTTTTACTGTCTATGGTGGGGTCTAAGGAATCTAAGGTACTTAACTGAACAATCATACATTGTTATACGATAGTTGAATATTTTATTCGATTAAGTGTTTGCAGGTTGGGCATTACTCGTGGATAAGTAGAGCAACTTGGTGCTATTTATGGAATTTTATAGGCATAAATAAGTTGATTTTTAGAGTTACCATTCTTAATGTTCCTTTTAAATAAATGACTTGTGCAGTTCCTTGGGGCAAAATCTATCCACAAGCACTTTCGTTGGAGAAATCACTTTTGCGATTATTGTTGCAACTCTTGGACTGGTTCTCTTTGCCTTGCTTATTGGCAATATGCAAGTGAGTTCTATCACATTTTCCTGCTATATTATTTGTTTTTAACTCAAAGTTAAAGTGACTTTCGGACTCTAAAATATGATACTATAATTTCTCCGAGTTTAATCACACATTTTTGAATGGCAGAGGTACCTTCAATCGACGACTGTTCGATTAGAAGAATGGAGGATCAAAAGAACTGATACAGAACAATGGATGCATCATAGGCAACTACCTCCGGACTTGAGGCAGTCAGTGCGTAAGTATGATCAGTATAAGTGGGTGGCCACTCGAGGAGTCGATGAAGAAGCTCTTCTCAAAGGTTTACCTATGGATCTCCGCAGGGATATCAAGCGCCATCTTTGTCTTGACCTTGTTAGACGAGTGAGCTTCTTTCATTTCTTAGAAATAATACTCTTGGCTTACATTCGTAATCATATTCTTTCTCATTTAGGCCTCTTAGTCAAAGTTTAAAAACGATTAGGTATAGCTTATCACATCGTGCTAAATAAAGGTTAATTTATAGTACTTATTAAGAAAGCAATAGTGAAAAATGTTACCGAAAAAAAAGAAAGAAAGAATTAAGGATAAGAGGTTGCTTTTGCCAATGCTATAGGTGCTCTCAAGACGTTTTTTAAGTTGCACTAATCTCTAGTTAATTTTAATTATTGACTTTTTAGTCCAATCAGTTAATGTGATAAATGAATTTCTCTAGTGGGGAATACTGACTGATACATGAATAGTTGTAAATGTCATAAATATTAGAATCGAATTTATGCGAGGCTAAGACAATTTAGACATATACATTCTCAGCAATAAAAGACACGTACATAATTCTTCATGTGACAATGTCAAATACTCAAATTGGATTATAATTCAGTACAGACAGTGTCTGACTTTTCAGATTGTGACATGAAACATACCATGCCACCAATTTGATAAAAATCAGTGTGATTGTTAGTAATAGTAGCATGCTTTTTTCCTTTTGATTTTTTTATTTGACATATATGATTCTTCGAAATGACCATGAATAGGTGCCATTATTTGATCAAATGGACGAAAGAATGCTTGACGCAATATGTGAAAGGCTAAAACCAGCTTTGTGCACGGAAGGCACATTTCTTGTGCGTGAAGGTGATCCGGTCAACGAAATGCTCTTCATTATCCGAGGCCACCTCGATTCCTACACCACCAATGGCGGCCGAACCGGGTTCTTCAACTCGTGCCACATCGGCCCAGGCGATTTCTGCGGCGAGGAGCTGCTGACGTGGGCGCTGGACCCGCGGCCAAGTGTCACCCTACCATCGTCAACTCGCACGGTCAAAGCCATCTCAGAAGTAGAGGCCTTTGCTCTTGTGGCTGAGGACTTGAAATTTGTGGCCTCACAATTTAGGAGGCTCCACAGCAAACAACTAAGACACAAGTTCCGGTTTTATTCCCACCAATGGAGATTATGGGCCGCGTGTTTCATACAGGCCGCTTGGCGCCGGCACAAGAAACGCAAGGAGGTGGCCGAGCTCCGGGCCATGGAAAGCCCAACAGTTGCCGAGCCCGAGCCTGTGTCCCAACACAGTTCGGGCTTGGCTATGTACGCCGTAAGGCTGGCGGCGAGCACTCGGAAGCCCGCTAATAAGCATTCTGGGCCGGACTCTGGGGTTGTGAGCTCGTTGCAAAAGCCGGCCGAGCCCGATTTTTCGGTTTGCGAGGATTAACGAAAAGAGAAAAGGAACAAAATCCTTTAATTTTGGGTTTAAGTTTGTACTAGTGATCTACGAAATGGGTCGGTCCAGTCCTCGGTGCCTGAGAACCTTTGGATCGCAATTCGGAATAAAGACAAATCATAGCCCTTTATCACTCTCACGTCTTATACGTCTTATTGTTTGACATGAAAACATCTCATATTTGTCGAGTGGTGAGACAAGGGAATGGAGCAAGCATTTTGCTTACAAACAATCAAGAGCTAAATATGTTTGAAAACTTGGTTGGACTGTAGTTTACACATACTCAGGACTTATTATTGTTGTACATTATTTGCTTCGGGAACTTTTTGTGTAAATCTTAGTCTTTCTCTTAGGACAATCAGGATTTTTTTTTTTTTATTTTTTATATGAATTGTTTTGATTGCATGAGATAATATATTAGGAGTTGTTAGGAAATTTTTGTAAGACTTTGGAGGATAATTTTTTATAAAGGAATGTTGTAGATGAAGTATTTAAGTAAAGAATGAAGGACTAATGCATACAATTCAGTCCTTTTTCGCTTTCAATGTTTGCTACATTAATTTTACTAGAAAGAAAATTAGGTTCTATGCTGTAGACTGATTTGGATTTTTTTTTTCTTGGACTATTGTTGCATTACAGTAACTTCTGGAAGTAAATTATATATGATAAAAACAGTCAATGACGCAAAATTAACATGACTTTAAATTTTTCCGAAAAAACTAATCTGATTTTTAAGTTCCTACAAATTAATATCCTAATTTTTGAATTATGAAAATTAATAATGTGATAATTGAAAGAATAAAAATTAAACTGCATAAAGGCCATATAAAATACATTTGTACAATATATATATATATATAGGTTTTTTTTTTAACCTATTTATAAGTATTGTTTTGTCCAATAAAAATTAATCACGTACGTCTTCTTATAGTAAAAGGTAGGAAGAGAAAATATTAAATAATGAATAATTATATATTTTTTTCTAACAACTTAAATTATGGTAAACGTTAGATCAATGATCCAATGGCTAAAAAAACTAGCTATCAATAGATTAAAAATGGGAGCCTATATATATATATAACATACATAATGAAATGCATATCTTCTTTTAGGTATACTTCTTTTTTTATTATATAAAAAAAGGGGCATCTAGGGTATACATTTATCCAAAATGGGTATTTATCTATTAGAAATTAAAAACAGATGTCTATGTAAATATGCTTAAATTAATGAGAATACAACATCTGAATGCCCTATTTTGGCACCCAAATGTCAATCAATATCCATTTTTTTGTTAACTAAAATCTATGCTCCTTTTTAAAACTAAAAGTTTTCTTATTTCACTTTTGTCCTTCCTGTTTACTTCTTCCCCTCTTCATTTCGACAACAGCCAAAGCCTAGGTTTTTCACGTTTGAAAAATCCTAGATTAATTTAGAAAAATATCATTTTTAAAAGGCTTTTAGAAAAATAATTTTGTAATAGATATTTAAAAATTACCACTTTTTTTTATTATGCAAAATTAGTATTTTTCAATGATGCTCCAGGTAGTATTCAATCTAGTTAGTTGAGATAACTTGATTGATTACTTTGAGTATCTCATCATTTTTATATTTAATAAAAAGTGGTATTTTTATACAAACTTTAAAATGATATTTTTTAATTAAAATCCGGAATTCTTCAAAAAAAATTTAAAATACGAGATTTTTCATTTTTTTTTTAAATTACTATAAAAACCAAATTTTCCTCTAAATAAAGAGATTTGTCTAATTTTTCCGGAGAGAAATGTTAATGGGCTTCGCTTGGTGGAAAGGGTCCACAAGAAAACTTAGCCCAAAATATTGATGGGCAATTCGGCCAATGAAGCATGAGCATCCCAGTTGATGTTGACTAGTATAGGCTTTATGGATACGTGGTCTGCATTGCAAAACCGTAAATGGGCCTTTTAGCTAAATGGCCCAATTTGGATCATACAAAAATAGGCGTTTTTCAGATTTAGTATATCAAAATATATTGATTTATTTTTTGAAAATTAATTTATTTTTTACATAATTGATTTAATTTTCCATTAAATCGGTGTAAAAAATGGTCATTTTTAAACTGATTTTAAATAAAGGCCGTTTATTATAAATACTCTTTGTAAATTGGGTTCAAATCTGACTGAAAGAACCTCAAGGGTCCATGCACGGTACTTATTTGAGATTGAGATTGACGAGAATACTAGAAAAACTAATAATTCTAGTAAAGTTTGTCTATACCTATTTTATCCAAACGGTTGTTAGGATTACCGAACCGAAAACGAACTGTATCAAATTTAAATGACCAGTTCCCCAAAATAAGCGCAGCCAAAGAGAGAGAGAGAAAAAAAATAAAATAAAATAAAGAAAGGACACACAATTTAGTGCCCTCCTTAAAGTTAGAACATGTTTTCCACTGTCCCAGAAGAAATTAAACAAAGGTTAAAACGTGTTTTACTCGTGCTTCCAAAAATCCCAAGGCTTAAACATATTTAATGATTTGTAAAAGGTGAGCTTAAGACAAATGCAAGTGATATAGTTCCAGGCACTTTTATTTGAACTCACCAACAAATGTATTAATTAAGCTCAACCAAAATCATACATATTGCACTTTATCATTGATCTAGTACAAAGGAACATCATGAATATGCCTTTGGTTATCATTTTAGAGTAGTTCCACCTTTGTCAATGCTTTATTAATTCCTAATATACCTAACTATAGTTTAGCCATTTTCAATAATTCTTCAAGCAGCAAGCTACACATTTTTCTTCCTTCTTTTTCACCGCTATTCATTTGACCAAAAGTAAAGATTCCTTCACTCTTTTCTTTGCTTTAGCTCAATAGATGTTATAGTAAGCACCTTTTTAGGGCAGCAAATTTCTCTCCAAGCAGATGGGACAAATACCAAGTTCCAACTTTTATTTACGTTCGTGACAAGAAAAGGATTTTTTGGCCCTTTTGACCCATAAATCTAGGAATTGCTGAGGCCTTATGATGGGCTTATGCCTTATGGTAGCCAAAGGCCAAAGCAGTCTATACCTTTTAACTTTCTTGGCATGGGCTTAACAGCATTTGCCATGCAAAAAGAAACAAAAATTATAATATTATATTAATCTGTGCATATCATTTTGCAAGTGGGAGGTTCAAACCTCAAACTTGTTCTACTTATGTATGCAGCCACAAAATGACATCTTTTCAATAGTAGCTAGAAATGTGAATTCTTTAGTTAATTTGAATTTGTAAAATGTTCTAAATATTTTAAAGATGGTGACTAGCTTAGCACTTGGCAGTTAGCAGTTAGCAGGGTTGTTAATCATATACTTACTTTCAAATGTTGAGATGATGAGATCCAAAGTCACAATCTCCACCGCTTGTTAAAAAAAAAAAAAAAAAAATGTAATATTTAAGGACACAAAATTAAGAGTGCCACGCATATTCAGCAACTAGAATAAGATTATACGTATATTAAATTACCGTTCTTTGATAGTTAGTTACGTTTCAATGACATAATATTGATTCTAAAACCATCATGAAGCAGAAACCAAGCATATAAATATTTTGATTAACCTAAAGTATCTTATAGAATGAATATTAGACCGATCAAGGGTATGCACGGGATTGAGATGAGATTATAAGGGTGGTAGACATATTCATCAGATTCACCTCAAAAAGAGGGACAAAATCAATAAAAAGGAAACATGAACTGGGTCCCTGAGGACGTCCACACGTTACTATAAAAATACATACCAGCTTTTTAAGGGACATTTCAATATTTCATGGTCCAATTGTCCCGGTCAGAACAAAAGAGCCAATTTTCATTTTTTGGTGTGAGCCTAGTCATTCGCAGCTGGACCCCACTTTGACAATCGGCCTGGCCTTGGGTTAGAATGGGAGTAGTTCCTCGCAAATTTATAAATCCAAAAGAAATAGGTATAATTTCACATTAAAAAAAAAGTACTTGAGTATATACCAGCTAAAATTACCTTTCTAATAAAATATTTTCAAAAATTGGGAGTCATATTATAAGAGTTATAAATAGTAATCACACTTGAATTATATTCATTAACTTTTTAACTATACTCATTATAAATTTTTTTTACTAACGTATCAAGAATTATGCAATTTTTAGAATAATGACCCATTTGTTATAAATTTTTAGTTTTATAATAAAAAATAATTATAGATAAAGTATATAATTAGGTATTATTTATTTTTGTGAGTCAAAATCTCATTTTCAGTCATAGTTTCCAAACTATATATTTTTCACATGACTCGTTTCTATTTGAAATTTAATAGTTTGTGGGAAACAAAAGAACCATTACTCAATAATTACATAAGTTTTGATAGTCTATTATGTAAGTTGAAAATTCAGAGTCTCACTCTTGGCTACAGTTACTAAACTGTGTGTTTTGTAATAACCTATTTCTGTTAAGTATTTAATAGTTTTCGATTGACAAAAATGTAATTATTGTAACAATTATTACGTAATTCAGAAATCTTTACTCTATAAAAGGACAAAATGATACAATGAACCTAAACTATGAGTTATAAGAGAAACTTCGGTACTCCAAGAAGAATATGCTAAGTAAGGGACAATCCTATAAAGAAAGTATTAATGATTTTACCATCTGGGTCAATTGGCGCTTATTTTTTCCACATTATATAAGTAGTGGTTGTAGTTTAAAATATGGAAGGATTCCATGACCTCGATTAGTACTAGATATGACATTGGAATTGAGTTCATAAAGCCACATTCATTGTAGAAAATCTCTATTGCATTAGAATATATTGTTCAATAAACTTGACCATATTTAATTCAAAAGATGATTAATTTTTACCTGCCTTGTGAGGGAGGGAATTAAATTGGAAGATTAACAATTAAAACAAAACAAGGGCGGCTTACCTAATTGTCATGCAAATTAGTGAGGAAAGGTCTATCATGTCAATTAGCCTCAATGATAATCCAAATTAAACTTACCAAATATCAACATATCTTTGTTCATATACCAATTGGAGAATTTCTCGTCATATTTGCTGTCTCATTTTTGGAGAGCAAGGTAACAATCAATGAATTCACGGATTAATATTTAAGAGTCTTTTTCAAACAATTATAAGTTTGGTAATTTCTTGCATTGCCCTCCTTCAACGGCTAGGAACTACTAACTAGCTAGCTTGTTTTGACATATTAAGCGACCGAAAAATACCACATTTCACGAATATTCATGTCACAACTGCCGCCCCCAGAATGGCAAAATTTCCGGTTTTAACTTTCGTTTCATATGTTTAAGGATGAGTTTGGATCCTAAGTTAATTATCTAAGAATTAATTTTAATGCTAGTGATGTTGTGATGATAAGTGGCTTTATGTTCAAATGAAAACTGTTAAAGGGAATATACCGTGCTTAACATCACATATTAATAAAAAAAATATTAGACTCACATACCTCTAAACCGAAAAAAGCTCATATACACATTAGAAGAATGGTATTTATTCTTTTTATTAACATGTGGTGCTCACATGTTAAACTTACAGGTGCTTATAGTATGCACTTTCGAATTGGAATGCTACATGACATTTCACCACTTGCCACATAAGTGGTAATCTAATTCTTAGTCCTAATTTCAATTCCCATCTATGCAAAGCAATCTTCATTGTTCAAGGAAAAACCTAATTGAACATCCTTTGAATTACTTCTTCAGTTTGGGGGAAAAAGAAAGTTTGTCTTGCCAGATAATAAATTTTAGCATTTTAACAGTTTAAACGTTTGGGACAGAAACGCGGGATCTCTTAGTCTAACTAAGGTTGTTTGCTATGAAATGTTAAATCAGTTATCACCAAAGAAATGATCCATAATTATTCTAGTTTGGTTTATTGATCTATTGGCCGATTTTAGAGTTGGAATAAGTATTCCAGCTAGCTAGGTACTAAACTAGTTAGAATAATACTTATAACCAGCCTAATGCTTCATCTTTGAGTTTGATTTTTATTTTAAAAATTTAATTACAAAAAAATATCTTGAAATTTATGCAATTTAAACCTAAGTTATGTTAGTCCAAATAATATTTTTTTGAAGAGTCTCGGTTACAAATTTTTTAGAAATTTCAAACTACGAATATATATTTTTTATTTTTTTTGCAAAAACTAAAATATAAGATTTAAATTGCAGAAAGACCGAATTTTTTTATTATTTTTTTAATCCTATTTAAAACTTAAAAAGAAGGCAAGTTCCATTTAATGTAGATCAAAGTACTGTAGACCATTTCAAGTGGCTAAAGGGATACTATTTTGTCCTCGTGATCGTGTTAAAGGGATACTATTTTGTCCTCGTGATCGTGTTAAAGGGATACTATTTTGGCCTTTTTGCATTATGACAATCCGACTCAACTGATCAACAAAGAGCAGCCCACAATGAAACATTGCTATGCTCAGTACATAGGACAGCACTATATATAGCTAGTTAGCCTTATAGCCATATTATAAATACATAATGCCATTCGAATTATAACCAGTTCCTTTTGGATGAAGGTCAATAATATAATCGATTACCAAGCTTGACAAAATTTTGTAATGTAGGTTGAAAGAAATCAAACTTGATGATCATGATTGGTGTCGGGTAATTGCTAGGTAGGTTGCTGTTAATTATTTGTTCCATATAATATTTGGATTAATATTATTGATGATTGGACCCTTCAACAACTAACAAAGTAGTCGATCGATTGATCCCAACTATATGTGGTCTTACTCTGCATAGTGACACATATAACTTTGGAAAGTTCATTCAATTAATTATGGCAAAACCCCACACTCTTGTTTAATATGCGCTAGCTACCATGTGAGAATGCTTACAAATTTTTAAGTTAAGATTATAATGTATAACCATATAAAAGGCATACACAAGTACAGAATTTTCAACGGTTGTTCATTGATTAGATGTTCATGTTAATGATTAATATTACATCCTAAATGCCCATATATATATATATATATATATATATAAATACAAGGGAAAAAGAAGCTAAATTGAAACTAATAGCTTTTGATCTTCCATACTCCATAGTCCAATATTCCTTCCCATAATATATGGAGGGAAAAAAAAAAAAGAGATCACACCCATCTTCACAGACTTTCCCGGCAATTTTATTTTGAATAAGTCATAGCTATCTCTTTGAAAAGTTGACTTATATGTAAATTTAATTATAGTTGCATGCAGGTGGATTTGACTACTACCAAATCTTAGTTTTTAGGCTTTTAATCTATTTGAGTTATTGGTCACAACTAGCATATATAATCGTTTTTTTTTTTTTTAAAAGAATCTCATTTTTCCAATTTTTAATGAAAAATTGTCTATGTTTTTCCTAAAAAAATTGCATCTTTCTAGAATTAATTTCGTTCTTGATAAGATTACAAAGTAAAAGGAAATAATTAATCTACAATAAAGGAAAATAATATATATATATATATTTATAAAACCCCAAATTCCCATGGATTTGTGTAATTATGCTAATGTATATTCATAAGTTGTACCAATTATGTAAGGAGGAAAAGATGAAAAGTTTATGCAGCCAAAAGGAAGGAAAAAAAATCACTTTTTTAGAAATTCTTCTTTTGCTTCTTCTAATTTTTTTGATCGGGTGTTGTTGCTCCACTTTTTTAATCTTTTTTTAGATATTATTAGCTCATTCTCACCGTATAATTAAAATGAATATAGTCAATTCTTAGATTGTTCTTTTTTACAATTCTAATTAAAGATAAAATTGTAACTAAAATTATGAATGTAAATAGTCAAATTGTTGATGGATTTACAACTTCCCTAAATAATGTCATTCAATATCATTGATAATGAGAATAATCATAGTTATAGGGAAAAAAAAAAATATGGGACGTTGCCACGTGACATAAGACTGATACTTTAGCACTGGTTGTGGAATATAGTATGGTTTTCTATTGAATTATTTTCACTTTTGGATTTAAGATCAAAATGTACTTGAAAATACATATCAAGAGAGACTAGCAATATCTCAATTCTGGACAGCATTAGCACTCTATTAATCTCTTTATAACCTGATAAACAGCATGTTATATTTAAGAAGACTCTTATATGGTAAGTATTCAATTTACATTGTCAAATTATAATCAAACAGCTGTGTAAATGTGTTGGGCCAGTCTCTAACAAATAGTCTTGATCGATCCTCGATGTTTCTAAACTGTTCTTTGTCGATCTCTGATGAAGGCAGGGAGGACACTTATAAGGTTATAAAGTCTCCGTTGCTTAAGTCAGAAATCAAATTGACAAAATTTAGTAAGTAAAAGACTTTCTGATATTTAAGTTAAAAATCAAATTATCAGAAATCAGTTATTCACAGATGAATTATATACATTGGTCAATAGAAGTCTTTGCATTCTCTTATTTTACATGTGTCATCAATTGTATCAAGTTTCAAACTGAAAATTATAAAGTCTAATGAAAAACTCAGAATTATGATATTTGTGTTCCCGATTGTAGATGAAAATAATTTTTATGGTACTCTAGATTAGGTTCTCGAACTATCATACATGAAACGATACCTAGTTTTGCTATTAGATGCAAATGTTTGACACTAATTCGAAGAAGAAACAAATTCAACAAGATGGTATATTCACAAATGTATTTGTGGGTACTCAATAGTACAAGATCATAAGCCGTTTATTTTAACCTCAAGCATACCTGATCTACTCTACTAATGATGACAAAAATGGGGTACTCTGTACACTCGTTATAAACAATTTTAATCCTTGCAATATATTGGAATTTCCTGATACTGAGAAAAATGTCGAAAGTTCTTCAACAAGTAATTATATTCCAATTTTGCAAGAATCAAATTCTTCTTCATTTCAGATGTGAGTAGATCTTTTGAAGATAGACAATATTGGATTTCGTTTTGAATATGTTGAACTTGAAAATGTCATTTTTGTTAATGAATTACTTCGTGAAACTCTCGTGTTATGATCATAGTTGATTTCTTGGTTGATAACGATAAATTTGAAGACAATGCATTAGAAGAATATAATGATGAAGAGATATAAATTGCTATAGAAATAGTAGTGATGGGGCAAGATGAAGCATCCTCTAATGAAAATTGTTAACTTGTAAATTATTTGACTTTTCATATTTTTATATATTATGTTTTGTATTTTTATAATTTTTTTTTTGGGCAGTATGTCTATGTAGGGAGTGCTCCGAGTGAGAAGGAACTGAGGAAGACAAATACGTCAAAGTTGATAGTCCATGTAGTGCGATGCAAGGTTAGGCAATTCGGTCCTAAAAAATAAAAAGTTGTTTAACAATATGTTAGCCTAATATGTTAGAGATACTATCCCGACCATCCACTTTGTCTAGGGAAAATACGAAGAAAAAGGATATAGAACTCATTTTCCAACAACTACTAGTAAGCAATGTAATGACCATTTCAGGAATTTGATGATGATGTATGTTAAGATGATGCGTGTTAAGTCAGTTTCTTTCTCTGTGTTGCTTAATGGAAGCCCTCTCCCTAGTTTCTCGCCGATGTGCGGTCTTTGACAAGGTGATCCGTTTTCACCATATTTGTTCATACTATGCAGTAAGGTACTATCTAATTACTACAAAAAATATGACTTTCGCTGACGCACTTTTTTGTCAGAAAAAATAACATAAAACGTCGGAGAAAGATATTTAATAATTGCCGACGCAATTCTTCGTCAGCAACTGTCGTCAGTGTAAGATCGTAGCTAAATATAGCTTATCGACGGAAATTTAATTTCGTCGATAAAAATAACCTTCACCGACGCATTAGTGAGTTTTACCGACGCACGATTTACGTCGGTAAAAATTTTCCGTCAGGAAAAATATGCCCAAATTCGAAATTTACTTGACTTTCACCGACGGATAAATGCGTCGGTGTGATCCACTTTCACTATACTTATTCATACTATGCAGTGAGGTACTATCTAATTACTACAAGAAACATGACTTTCGCCGACGTATTTTTTCGTCGAAAAAAGTAACATAAAACGTCGAGGAAAGGTATTTAATAATTGCCGACGCAATTCCTCATCGGCGACTATCGTCAGTGTAAGACCGTAACTAAATATAGTTTATCGACGGAAATTTAATTTCGTCGGTAAAAGTAACCTTCGTTGACGCATTAGTGAGTTTTACCGACGCACGGTTTACATCGGTAAAAGTTTTCCGTCGGGAAAAATATGCCCAAATTCAAAATCTACTTGACTTTTACCGACGGATAAATGCGTCTGTGAATGTTAACTTTCACCGACGAATAAACGCATCGGTGAAAGTTAAACAATTACCGATGCATAAATGCGTCGGTGAAAGTTATTAAAGAGATAATTTAAAAACGTACAATATATTTTCCGACGACAAAATGCGTTGGTGAAAATATTTATAAAAATAAAAATACTTTTACTGACGCAATTCTGCGTCGGCAAAAATTTTATTAATTTNAATTCTGGACGCGGAGGCGGTGACATTTCAATGCCGAGCTTTGCAATCAATATTTGAAGCATCCGGTTTTACTCATTGAGTTGTCGCTGAGTCTCTTCGAGTTGGCGTTGATTCTCTACTTCCTTTTCGGCCATTTGTCGCTGAGTCTCGTTGATCTGCCGTGCGTGCTCCGCATCATTCTCAGCTAGCTGCTGCTTTAAGGTGGCGATTGTCTTAGCGACTTATCCCGTGTTGGTAGCCCTCTATCCACCTATACTTTTCAGCCGAGAAAGTGCTCCCAACCTTTTCTGCCAATTCTATACTGTAGCACCACATCGAATCAAATAGGAAAACTCTTAAACAAACTCAGCTACAATTTCCCTTTTAACAAATGCACGAATAAAAGCATGCCTCAATTGACATGCCCATCCAAGTAATTATTAATGAAGAAACTAAACCATGCCTCATCTATGCTTCTTATATAAATATAGATATAGATATAGATATGCTAGTTACCAATTTTTGAGTATCCAAACACTTAAAAATATACACAAACCTTCTAATTATCTTTAGTACCTAAGCTAATTTATAATAATTAGTTTTCCAAAGAGAAACAATATAATACTAAAATTAAATTCATAACATCATAGCATTAAAAATTAAAATTAGAATTATATCAAAATTCTTCAATTTTATATATACACCATACTTAGTCCCCTAGTTGTAATTTTCTACGCTCTGTTGACTAAAAAGAAAATATTTATAAATGTAAAAAGTCGCATCACTCTTTAAAAAAAAAAAAAGAAGAAGAAGAAGAAGAAAGGTCCAGTATGTTATTCTAAATATTCTTGGCTAAAAATTTGGTCAATTTTTTTCAGAGAGCACCTGCAAATAATATTCACTCAACATGATACTTAAAATGAAAGATTCGAATAGATAAAAATTACCAACAAGTTGATAAAGTGAGACCGATTTTTTTTTTTTTTTTTGAAATTAAGACCGATTGGAATAGACAAAGTGAGAATTTTAATAGAGTTTTACACGAATGACAATATAATCACGTGTGTCTATAGATAAGAAAGAAATAAATAAAATCGTACAAAAAAATAATAAATAAAATCATAATCCTACGGACTACGGATTTCAAAATCACCATTTTACACTCTGAATCATACAAAAATATTAAAATCCAAACATATTACACACTTTCTTCCACTCACTCAACAAAAAATTAAATTTAAATTTAAATTTTAAAAAAAATGGGCCAATCAATACAGAAAAACAATTTGAAGCCTTCGAAAATGAAAAACTCAATCGGGCTCAACAGACAAACCATAATAGCAAGCATAATCCAAATTTTGAAGATTGAAGAAGAACAAGAGAGATTTGAGTCATACAAAAAGTTTGGTACCTGACGATCTAAGGTCCGAGTGGATCTGATGACGGCGTTGGAATTCAGTGATTTTCAGCACCAAATTATTATTTTGGCTTGAGATGGAAGCTAGAGCTAGAGAGGAAAGAGAGAGCTCAAGGGATTGAGGGATCTTGAGGAGGGTAACAGAGAGAGAGCTTGAGATTGGAGAGAAAGAGAGAGAACGAGCTTCAGAGGAGAGAAACAGAGAGCTTGAGCCGCAGAAGAACGAAAGAGGGGTCGTAGGGTTTTATTATAATCCTATTTCAAAACGACGTCATTTTGCTTCTATTTTTTAATTAAAAAATTGACATTTGCTGATGGAAACTGTTAATCCGTCGGCGTATTGTCACAACACCAACGGAGACCCGTCGGTAAAAGATGTCCAATAGTTAATTTTTTCAGCAATCTTTTGCCGACGAGTTTCACTCAAACCCGTTAGCGAATGTAAACTTTCACCGACAGGCTATTAGTAGTCCGTCAGCAAAAATCATATTTCTTGTAGTATATAAACTTATCCTTAAAGAAGAAAGAAATGGTTAGATCTTAAGAGTTCGAGTAGGTAGGAATTGTCCTCCAATCTCACACTTAATGTACGCTGATGACACTTTTCTTTCTACAATGCTAAGCTTCAGTAGATGAACCGAATGGTATGGTGTATAAATCAGTATTCGACCTAGTCAAGATAAAAGCTTAATGTACAAAAATCCTTTATTCTTTTTTCAAAGAATACAGATATAGCGATCAGAGTCGGTATTACCTATCTTTTGGGTTTTAAAGTAACGACAGGAACTGAGATATTCCTTGGTAATCCTCGATTGTTAACAGGCAACCGCACCAAAGACTTCAGTTACTTAAAACCTAAAGTTTATACTAGAATAGAAAGGTGGTGTAGCAAGTTTCTATCATAAGCGAGCAGGACAACCCTCATCAAAAGTGTGGCGCAAATTATCCCAGTATACTCTATGTCTACATTCTTACTTCCTAAAGCCATTTGTGAGGATTTGAATAAGGTAATAAGGCATTTCTGGTGGACTGGTGGTTTGGACAAACAACACTTTCTTGCTCTGACTTCGTGAGACTCAATCTACTAGCCAAAAGTGAGTTGTGGTCTTGGTTTTAGATGGTTCTCTGATATTAATTTTACCATTTTGTCCAAATTGGTGTGGTTGTTGGCCTCTGGCTCTACCTCTCTTTGGACAACCATGCTGAAAAGAAAATATTGTAAACTTGAGAGTTTCTGGAATTTTGAACTACCAAGAAGAGTATCACTAGTGGCCAAAGTATATGAGCCACTAAAGAGTTTATACGTAATAAGAGTTATTTACTTATGGGCAAGAGAGATATTACAGATATCTGGAATACATTCTAGGTCCCTTGGATGGATTTTGATGATACTAGATGGGCTTTCAATTCCCTTCAAAGAGCGGGCAACATTAAGTTACGGGAGCTTCTAACAGTTAACAGATGTGATTGGGATAGAAACAAACTTGCAAATTGGTTCAGGCTACCTTACGTGGATGAGTATATGAAGATCTCACTCCTCCCTAACAACCAATTGGACCTTCTTACTTGAAAGGATACAAAGAATAGTGATTTTATAATTAAAAATATTTACTGGAGATTAAATCGATATAGATTTATAGACCTCCAACCGATTTGGAAGACTATTTAGTCAAGCCAGTTTCATAAGAGCCTGAAGCTATTGTTTTGGAGAATTGGATAGAATCCCCTCCCTATAAGTGTGAGACTTAGGAGTATCTTAGGGAAACCAAATAATTAATATGTCATATGTTCATCTTCTGAGGATACAATTGTCCATTTATTTACTCAATGCCCTTTTGCTAAGTCTATCTGGTTTGGCAACAAATAGAATCTATGCATGAACCAAGTGGCTTTGACAAATGGGATAAAAGTGGTGAAATATATTTTTAGTCCCCACCATATCAGCAATTGTGAGAAGCAACTGATAGAAGAATTTATAACTTTCGCTGCGGTGGTTTGCGAAAAAATCTGGTATGCTAGGAATGCAAAGTTCCATGAAAGCTCTCAGGTATACCCAGTTACTATTCTCACGATGGTGAATATGACAGTGAACGAATACCACCAAGTCTAAGCTATGCTTATTAATGATATAGCTCACCATACTACACGGAGTCCTATGGCCCCAGGGTGTTTGCCACAGTCTCCTAGATAGGTTAGAGTATACATAGATACAGCCTTTAAAGATGGATAAGATGTGGTGGGTGTTATTGCCAGAGGAGAAAATGATCAGATTCTACTACTAGCAACGTCTTTATTCTCAGTAAATAACTCACTTGAAGTTGAACTTCAGACTCTTGAAATAGGATTACTGCACTGTATAAGAAGGAATTAGCATAGCTCACACCTGTTCTCTGACTCCAAGGAGATAGTCTCAGCAATTGGAGCTCATAGATCCCTAGCTTAGCGCCTTACTCATATTGCCTTTAATATTATTTTTCTGTTAGCATCTTGTACTTTAATGTGTTTTAGATTTCTAGGATGATGAATAACACTGCTCATTCAGTTGCAAAATAGGCCTTTTCATCAAAAAAATCTGGTACCTTTGCTGTTTGGGAGGTGCTTCCTCGTGTGGCCATCAATCTTTTTTTACTTTTTTTCTTATAAATTAGAGCAAAAAAAAAATTTATATATCTACTTTTCGTGAATTATACAAATATATATTATGTATACCACACTATTAGCTATATATACATATGTATATAGCATGAGCTTTAACGGACAGCCCCTTTACACGTGGAGATAATGAACTTAGTAAAATTCAATATATGTAAAAGAATTATGTAGCATATTTTTATAGCATATTTTTATTATATAGACTAGTGACAAGGATCATAGTCATTAATTCGGTAACGTATGTATAAATATAAAATATTATAAGTGTACATATATATGCTGATGATGGACGATGCTAATACATCTCATTGGAATACATACATTTAGTTGTAGCTCACATTATATGACGCAAATAATAAGCTAAGCTAGGATTGACCAATCTATAGTAGTATAACTCAATTGAGCCATGTGCGGTCAAGGAATGGAGGAGACAACTTCGCGTGCACAAGTTTTTCAATCTCAAGTTCTCCCTCTCTCTCTCTCTGCAGGAATTAATGCATTATCTTGTAAATGTAATGATCAATCGTTGACGGTGTCTCATTTTCCACTCGTTATGTTTTGTTTTTCCCATTTTCTTCTTCTTATATGCATATTTATTTTTAAGTTGGGAGATTTTCTATTCCCAAACATGATCGATTGGAGGAATTTTTTTTTCTTTTTTTTTTTTTTGCTTGCATGCGACTGATGAAAGAATTACCATCCATGAAATTGGCAACTTAGTTTGACCTCATTAATGCTGGCCTCAACGAGTTCCTAAAATGAGCCCACATAGTTCATAGGTAGTTAGGTTTATATCAAATATTGTTTTTGGTTGCATCAATTCTTGTTGAAAATAAACTTGTTTAAGCCTATAAGAAGTGTTTTAAGCCCATCAACATGAGACCCAATAAGTTGGAGTTAGCCTAAGTCCAAATTAAAGAAGCCTTCCACCCAGAATTTTCTAGTGTTAGCTAGATATTAGCTTTTTGCATGTGAATTATTTGATTACCTAGATTATTATTAGAAGTGTGTAGAAGAAAATATGTGTCGCTCAAGGATTTTTATAATTGTTTATTTATGTGTTTCTCATTGTTTCTCATGTATTATAAATACCTCTCCCCATTTGAGTTATAAGCATCAAGTAAGAAGCAAAACTTCTAAGAGTGAAGAGAAGAGAAAAAGAAGCATAGCTTCTAGTGATTGAGTGAGCTTGAAGAGTGAAGTTGAGAAATTTCTCTTGTAAAAGTATTTGAGTGAATAATAAAGTTTATTTTACTTTCCAACAAAGTGGTATCAGAGCGAAGTTGTGAGTTTTTATGAAATTCTAAGTATGCTTTGTGGTTGCAGTTTTGACTTACCTTCCACATCAGAAAAGAATTCTTGAGATTGAGAGTATTATCTATTTGTTCTAAACATATTACTATTACATATCAAATCAAAGAGCTCGACGAGACGAAAACGCTGCCGTAAAAATCAGCCCAATCGGAGTCTGAACGGCTCTGAATGAGTTGTCAGAAATTTGCTGTCATAACTGAGTTAACTCACCGAGTTAAGCCGAGTCAGAGCCATTTGACCAAGACGTCAGAGCCATTGGATCACGTTGTTGATCCGATTGTTGACCAGCGTTGACCACTGACTAAGGGTTGACTTTGATCGTTGACTTTTGACCAAGTTAATATATAAGTCAATCTTAAGGTTTTCGGACATTCTGGATCAATCCGTGTAGTTGAAATTTCTAAAAACTTATTCTGTTAAGAGTTATGACTACTGGTATGTTAGCATCTCTTCAAGTTCCACCACTTCAAGGTAGCAACTTTGATAATTAGACGATCAAAATGAAAGTCCTTCTTAGAGCACATGATGTTTGGGAAGTAGTAGAAAAAGGCTACGAATAGCTAAGAGATGAGGCAATACTCTCCTTAATACAGAATGATAGTCTAAAAGATTCAAGCAAGATAGACAAAAAAGCTCTCTTCCTCATCTACCAGGCCTTAGATGACGACGAGTTTGAGAAAATCTCAAGTGCAACCTCCGCTAAGGAAGTATGGGAGAAACTTCAAATTTCATATAAGGGAGAAGAAAAGGTTAAAAAGGTCCGTCTTCAAACTCTAAGAGGAGAGTTTGATTTACTCCACATGACGGAGACTGAGTCAGTTTCTGACCACTTTTCAAGAGTTTTAGCCATTTCGAATCAAATGAAACGAAATGGTGAAAAACTTGAAAATTTTATGATCATGGAAAAGATTCTTCAGTCGTTAGACCCAAAGTTCAAGAATATTGTTACTGTCATCGAAGAAACTAAAGATTTGAGAGCCATGATGATAGAACAACTCTTGGGTTCTTTACAAGCTCACGAGAAAAAGAAAAAGAAGAAGCCAAATTTTAAGAAGCCTCTTCTTAAGATACAACTTACAGAGAAAGAAGATAGCCAATGTAGCAAAAGAAGTCAACGTGGTCGTGGTAGAGGATAAGCCTGAGGACAAGGACATGGTATAAGTCGAGGTTGTGGACGAGGTTGGAATTCCAACAACCAAAATTATGATATCAGCAATTTCGAAAGAGGAGAAAGCTCTACAAGAGGTCGTGGTAGAGGTTAAAAGAACTCAAGGCCTGAGAAGTCTCAAGTTGAATGTTTCAATTGTCAAAAGTTTGGCCATTATGCTAGAGAGTGTAGAGCACCTAATAGTAGAATTGAAGAGAAATTCAATTACGTTAAAGAGAAAGGGGAAGAAAATGGTACCGTGTTACTAGCATATAACGATAACAACGGAGGACAAGACAACACATGGTATCTTGATACCAGTGCTAGCAATCATATATATGGGCATCGATCAATGTTCATAGAGCTTGATGAATCAATCAGTGGGTATGTTTCTTTCGGTGATGATTCAAAAGTAACGATAAAAGGAAAAAGTAAAATTCTTATCCGATTGAAAAATAGAGAGCATCAATTTATTTCAAATGTTTATTATGTACCCACAATGAAAACAAACATCTTGAATTTGGACAACTCTTAGAGAAAGGCTATGATATTCACTTAAAAGATTATAGTCTTTCTATAAGAGATAACAATATGAACTTGATTGCCAAGATGCCTATGTCAAGAAATAGAATGTTCTTATTGAACATTCAAAATAATATGGCAAAATGTCTGAAAGTATGTTACAAGGATTCATCATGGCTATGGCATTTGAGATTCGGGCATCTCAACTTTGGAGGACTAGAGCTATTATCCAAGAAAGAAATAGTGAGAGGCTTGCCATGCATCGATCATCCTGATCAGCTTTATGAAGGATACTTACTCAGGAAGCAATTCAGGAAAAACTTTCCAAACGAGTCGAATTCAAGAGCCTAGAAGCCATTAGAGCTCGTGCATACAGATGTGTGCGGTCCTATCAAACCAAGTTCTTTCGGTAAGAGCAATTATTTCTTGCTCTTTATTGATGATTTCTCAAGAAAGACTTGAATTTATTTCTTGAAGCAAAAATCAGAAGTCTTTGAAGCTTTCAAGAAGTTCAAGGCTGCTGTAGAGAAGGAAAACGGTCTTCAGATCAAAGCCATGAGATCTTATAGAGGAGGAGAATTCACTTCAAAAAAGTTCCAAGAATTTTGCGAAGTAAATGGAATTCGACGACCTTTAACCGTTCCAAGATCCCTTAACAAAATGGTGTGGCAGAAAGGAAAAACCGGACCATTCTCAATATAGCTCGAAGCATGCTGAAAAGTAAGAGATTACCCAAAAAGTTCTGGGCAGAAGCTGTTACATGTGTAGTTTACTTGTCTAATCGATCTCCAACTAGAAGTCTGTGGGAAAGACACCACAAGAAGCATAGAGTGGAAGGAAGCCTGAGATCTCTCACTTGAGAGTCTTTGGAAGCATAGCCTATGTGCCAGTGCCAGACGAACATAGAACCAATCTTGATGATTAAAGCAAGAAGTACATTTTCATCGGTTATGACACCAACTCCAAAGGATATAAGTTATATAATCCTAACAATAGAAAAGTAATCATCAGCTGAGATGTAATATTCGATGAAAAAGGTAAATGAGACTTTGGTTCTCAAACAAATGACTACAATTTCTTTCCGCAATTTGAAGATATGGAAACACAGTAGAGCAAGTAAGAGAAGTCCATCAGGAGGCTATTACTCCACCTTTCTCACCAACATCATCCATTCATGAAGATTCACCTCCATCTTTCTTAACTGAGAGACATGAGGAATGTACAAGAAGTCTTGAAGATCTATATGAGGTGACCGATAAACTTGAAAACCTCACTCTATTTTGTCTAATTGCTAATTGTGAACCGGTGAACTTCTAAGAAGCTGTACAAGATGGAAAATGGAGGAATGCGATGGATGAAGAAGTTAAAGCTATAGAAAAGAATGACACTTGAGAACCATCCACTCTTCCTGAAGGTTATAAAGCTATCGGTGTAAAATGGGTATACAAAGTGAAGAAGAATGCCAACGAAGAGATAGAAAGACACAAAACAAGGCTAGTCGCAAAAGGCTATAGTCAAAGAGCCGACATTGACAACGACAAGGTATTCGGTCCTGTGGCATGATTAGAAATTATAAGACTAATTATTTTTCTTGTTGCTCAGAACAAATGGAAGATTCATCAGATGGATGTAAAGTCTGCATTTCTGAATGAAGTTCTTGAAGAAAAAGTCTATATCGAACAACCATTGGGTTATGAGATGAAAGGGCATAAAGATAAGGTTTTGAAGCTAAAGAAAGCTTTTTACGGTCTAAAGCAAGCACCAATAATATGGAACAATGAATTGACAAATATTTCCAAGAGAATGGATTCATTAAGTGCCTTTATGAACATGCTCTCTATGTTAAAACTAAAGATAGAGATATTCTGATCGTATGCTTTTACGTGGATGATCTCATATTCACTGGAAGTAATCTAAGGATGTTTGACGAATTCAAGAGAGTAATGACACATGAGTTTGAAATGACAGACATCGGACTTATGGTGTACTACCTTGACATAGAAGTCAAGAAAAAGGAAGAAGGCATCTTTATCTCTCAAGAAAGCTATACAAAGGAGATCCTGAAGAAGTGCAATATGAATGATTGCAAGCCGATAAATACACCAGTGGAGTGCAGAATAAAATTATTCAAAGACGATGAAGTAGAAAAGATGGATCCAACACTCTTCAAGAGCCTTGTTGGATGCCTTCAGTACTTGATATGTACAAGGTCTGATATTCTCTATGCAACTGGACTAGTGAGTCATTACATAGAAATTCCAATAACTACTCACTTCAAAGCTGCAAAGAGAATTCTCCGTTACCTAAAAGGTTCGATCAATCTTGGCTTGTTCTATTCAGTTTCTAATAATTATAAACTCGTTGGTTACAGTGATAGTGATTGGGCCGGAGATACTGATGATCGAAAAAGTACAACTGGTTTTGTATTTTTCATGGGAGAAACTGCCTTCATCTGGGTATCTAAGAAACAACCGATCGTCACCCTTTCAACATGTGAAGCTGAGTACGTAGCTGCTATATCATATGTTAGTCATGTAATCTGGCTAAGAAGGTTGTTGAAAGAGTTAAACATGCCTCAAAAGGAGCCAACGGAGATTTGTATCGACAATAAGTCAGCAATAGCTTTGGCTAAAAATCCAGTCTTTCATGACCGAAGCAAGTATATCGATACTCGCTATCATTACATAAGAGAATGTGTTGCAAACAAAGAAGTACAATTGAAGTAAATGAGATCACATGATCAGATTGCTGATATTTTCACTAAGCCACTCAAGTTTGAAGACTTCGCAAGATTAAGAAACTTACTTGGTATTATAAAACAAGTTTAAGGGGGTTGTTGAAAATAAACTTGTTTAAGCCCATAAGAAGTATTTTAAGCCCATCAACATGAGGCCCAATAAGTTGGAGTTAGCCCAAGTGCAAAGCTCATAAAAGATAAAAGCCCAAGTCCAAATTAAAGTAGCCTTCCACTTAGAATCTTCTAGTGTTAGCTAGATATTAGCTTTTTGCATGTGAATTATTTGATTATTTAGATTATTATTAGAAGTGTGTAGAAGAAAATATGTGTGGCTTAAGGATTTTTGTAATTGTTTATTTGTGTGATTCTCATTATTTCTCATGTAGTATAAATGTCCCTCCCTATTTGAGTTCTAAGCATCAAGTAAGAAGTAAAGCTTCTAAGAGTGAAGAGAAGAGAGAAAGAAGCATAGCTTCTAGTGAGTGAGTGAGCTTGAAGAGTGAAGTTGAGAATTTTTTCTTGTAAAAATATTTGAGTGAATAATAAAATTTATTTTACTTTCTAACAATTCTATCTTTTGTACAACTCACGCTTTCTTAAACCATGCTTTTTTTATTTTTAATTTTTTTCCCAACAAAGTACAATAGGTATCCTCCTGATAATAAAGCCATGGGATACTAGTTACACTAGCTAATAAGCAAATTAATATATTTGTATAAGAGGGACTCGAGAATTAAATTTTGATTTAACCATCCACGAGCCAAAGGAAACATAAGGAAATTAGTTAAAGATAAAAAAAAAAAATTAGTTAGTTATTTTAATTTAAGAATATTCCATGTATAAACAGTTGAAAAGAAAAAAAAAAAAAAAAACGAAAAATGTTAGTTTAGTCGTTAATGTTACTGATAAACCGAGTTGTGGTAGCCTAATAATAAGAAATAAAAAAGCGCTAGGCGTCGTCGAACTCGAGCGGGCGACCTTACCTTTGTTACTTTCTTCTAAACACTCCATGAGGGCTGATAGAGGATCACCTGGCCCATCCAAACGGTGTCTAGGTTATGATAGAGAGCTACTTATCTCAGGTCGCTTTTATTAACCATTTTTTCCAAATAAATAAACAAATTATATATATTAGAAGAGACAGCATAGAATAAGAATTTAGAAAACAAAAAAAAAAATCATGAAACGAGTTGTTTTCAAAGTGGGGATCATTCACAGATTATAACTAAAGAATCTAAACGCCGACAAGTTGAAATTACATAATTCATTTCCCATGTCTTTGGCTTGTTTTAAGTACTAACGAGAAAATATAACAGAAAAGTGCAACTAACCGAATATATACCTATTCATGTTACCTGTTGAGTTAACTTTATGCATATGTACATTGATCAAATAAGTCCGACAGAAAGAAAACAACATATAGAAATATAAGAAAATTCAGTCAAACTGAATAAGTATATAGAATTTTTTTTCTTTGAATATATAGATATATCAAACATCGATCGAATCATTTTAGCCACCACCGAAAGGAAAACTTCAAGTATTAATGAATGTTGTGGAAATAGATATATAGATACATCTGTTTCAAGTCAGAGGGTGTACACGCACATGTATATGATGAATAAAGATACTAATTGCTTATCACCAGTTACGTGTAGAGTTTTGCTTGCTACATGAGATATATTTGTCTTGAGGGATACGATATTTATTTTTGGCCTTATGATTATTTTGGTTATTTTTATATATATAGATATTCTTTAATTTAACAATATGGCTCGGTCCAATCGATATTAATCAACCGGAATATAGAAATATATGTATAAAGATAGTGACAGGAAATTTTAGAAAATAAAAAATAATACGGAAGAAAAAAAAGATAGTGACAGGAAGCCAAGAAGAAAATAATGAGACATACATTCTCTCTGGAAGTCGGTGGTCACTTTTGGTCCACATTCGAACAACTTATTTGTCAAAAAGTTGACAGCCAACGCACCTTCTCGCCCATCCTTATTTATTTCGAACGGTTCTTTTCACTTTTTTTTTGTTTGACCATTTTCTATTTCATCTTTTTAACTCTATATAATGACTCTATTATTATTAATTAATTTAGAAGTAGTGTCCATATAAGTTGTAAAAATATAAGTATATATAGGTTGATTTTGTTTTTAGAAAATAAGCTTTAACTAATGATCTTTATTTATTATAAAAAAAATAATAATAATTCAAACACTTTATGAGTCGAACTCATGCTCTAATTAGTAATTCCTATCCTACCCTATCTACTAAGTTAGCTCCCATGGGCAATGTATATATGTTAATTTAAAGATGCACACAAGGCTGATATATAATTTCGGCCTCCAAAGAAATAGGATTACAAATTAAGAAGAAGGAAGATAAATGAAGAAGATGGAAGATACTATAATTTTTGCTAGTATCAGTAGTATAACTCATTGCCAAAAGGTTCTCAAGGCGTTTTCAGTTCACAAGTCCCCACGATCAAAAGTAAATGAAGAACTCTATGTCCTCTCCAAATAATTTGCTCAATGTTAATTTTAAGCGAAAAAAAAAGAAAAGAAAAAAGGGTAGGAGGATTTTTGTTGGACTTAAATAATGCAAAACCTAGATATAAATTAATTTTACGAATACTTAGTGCTTCTTTCTTTCTACCGCAAAAATCCCCGTTACTTGCATGCTTATAAAATTATAAATATTTTATCTATTTATTCCTTTTTTTTCCTTCCCTCTATTAGTGTTGGTGCTCATGGCGCAGATTCTTTATCTATTTTATGTGTCATATTATCCGTCCAGTCAATTATATTCCAGTCAATTATATTTTAACACATCATTCAAGAATAATCAGTTAAATGCCTATATTTTTAAGTTAACACGTCATCTCAAATACATTTAAAAGAAAATTTCTATTCATTAATCAAATTTTTTCTTTACGTTTACAAAATAATTTACCGGTAAATTATCATGAGTTTTACCAATGTTTTTTTTTTTTTTCTATTTTACTTGGTAGTGAAAAGTAGACATAAGTGCCAACAAAAGCAATTTTTTTTTTATTGCAAGTGTAAAGTTGGACATCTATTGTATGTAGTTTCCCTTCATTATTCCTGCAGATTTGATACTCAGAGAGTTCTTATTTTTCAATAAATTCACCTCTGCCGAAGGAATATATATATGAACACCAATTCAATATAGATTTTTTTTTTACTTATTTATAGGTATTCTTTTACCTAATTACAATTAGTCACAACTCACATATGTTTTTTATGATAAAAGGTGGAAAGAGAAAAATATTAAATAATGTATATTTATTTTTATGAACTCAAATTATGATAGCCGTTAGATCATAATTTGAAGGCTAAAAAAAATATGCATTGATAGGTTAAAAAAATACTTATTAGATTGACAACTTATATATATATATATATATATATGGCACTAATTTAGTAGGTATTTTCTTAACTTATGTATAGGTCTTTTTTTACCTAATTAAAATTAATCTTATATGTCTTTTCATAGTAAAATAATAGAGAGAGAAAGAAAAAGAATATTAAATAATATGTATTTATTATTTATTTTTTAAACTATTTAGATTATTATAGTCGTTAGATGATGATCTAACTGTTAAAAAAATATTTATTAGATTAGGACCCAAATATATATATATATATATGTATATATTAAATATGTATATATTTTGGAATATAGATCACAATATAGAGTAACTAACTAATAACCTTCATATTTTAGCCCAATAAAAAATGCATGAATAATGTAAATACAAACATATAGCAAAACATTATGCAAAGATCAAAGAAAATGAACCACTGTTCAAGCAAAAAGAGAGACAAAATTTGGCTCCTGAAGAACAGCTTGAAAAAATGTCGGTTTGCATCACACTGGCCACCAATTAAATATTTTTTTCTCCGTCCAATTTTTTATTTTTACTTTTTTTTGGAATAAATTAGCCTTTTCTCGCTATATGTTTTAGCTAAATTAAAACAAAAAAACAATCTCAGTCCAAATGAAAATTTTGGTTAGTAAGTCCATGTTCATTAAAATGGTTGTTGGTGGTAAAATTAATTCTCTAATTTTATAGCCTATATAAGGCCCATAAAAGATATTTGTGTTTTTACGGAGTCTCTTATTTAAGAAAAGTTTATTTAAGAAAAGTTTATGAATATCAACTTAATTATATTTCAAATCAAGCATTATCTAATATCTTATTTTGACTAGATTATCAAAAAATAATTATGATTAATTATTTAATTAATAGAGTTTCTTATTTATTAAATACCTCTTATTTATTTCTAAATTCATAATTTTCTTCTTCGTTCTATATCACCTTATTCCATTCTATTCTCTCTACACAGGATTTATAAAAAATCTTTATAGTTGTCCTCTTTATTCTCCTGTGTGTTGTACAATTTAACTGACTTTTTACTCTACTCTCATGAGTATAACCCCAAAAATTAACCAATTTTTTTTAATGTAGAATTACAAGTGATTAAAGACCTCTATATATAAATTGAATTGTAAATCTTAGCATTTTCAATGATTGCTTGTTTATTTACAATTATCAGTGGAAAAATATGTATAATTGTAGGAGTAGCCCATAGAATGGTTCAAACATTGGCCATGGTGTTGACTATTGCTAGGTGTTGGAGTTGATTAATTCACACAAGTTAGAATTTTGGAATGAAGAAAAGGAAGTAGAATCACGTCGAGAACTTTATTTCAATTAGATTATCAAATGCCTTTGAATTTTTTTCTTCGCAGTACTAATTAAGGAACTACTAGTAATTTTGAGTTGATTAATTATCTCCTCTAATGAAGGACGACCGACAAGACTTTGACATGGCACCCGAAACTCTTGGAGTTTGCAAATTTAATGACAAAAATATTTATATATATGTTGTACCCTTATACTGTATCTATTATATATCTTCTTTTGTATTTTTATGTTGAAAATACAATAAAGAAAACTATCCTTACTTAATTATATCAATTAATTAAGGAGCTGCGTTGCTTAAAAATGATATGGGTTTCCCTAATTTGGATCGTGTATGGTACTAGTTTCAAAATCCACGCGCAGCATTTTATTATATATGTATATATATGACAATGTAAAGATAGTTATTTTTTTTTGAAGGGGTAAAGATAGTTAATTACCATGGTCAATTAGGAAAAGAAAAAGAACTGCAGATAAATATTGATTGATGAGAAGTGAATGCTAACTAGCTAGTCATGACATCACATGTTTATGACTTATATGTAATACTTGGAAAATATATACTTAGAGGACAATAATTTGTACACAGTATGGTCAAGAAAGTATCAAGATTCCTAGATCTTTTAAGAGATGGTTTTAGAAAAAGTTGATAGCTTTTGTCATAAGAAGAGAGTAAATTTGGAAAGAAAAAAAAAAAAGCAGTTACAATATGAACAAGTGGCTTGCATTACCATGATCCATACATATCATGCATAAAGCACAATGGCAGGAGACTTTTTAATGAGCATTTTAAAGCTTGAAATAAATAATATATGTGAATTCATAATCAAACCTAAATAAAGTAAGTTTGAAAGCCCTTCAAAAAGGTACAAAAGGTGTTTCGAAGGCATAATGTCATTGTATTTTGACAACCTCCTTTCTGTCATTATCTTCTAAAACATCAACAACCATGTATAGTACTCTTTTCTTTTCGTTGGTTAAGTAATTCCATATTCTTTTGATTAATGCCATTTCACAAAAGTGCATTGGTCCACATATAGAGTACGTTTCAAAGATGAAATACTGTGCAGGTCGGCCTAAATACATTTGGAGTGTATTAAAGTCACGTTAAAAGGAATATCTGCCTTATTCCGAAAGGGTTTAAACCCCGGACAAATTAACCAGTAATATGTTAGAGTTGACTCCCGTACACAAAGCTTGACTTTTCCAAATTAATATGATGTTCATGCTCCAAAATCTAGTTTATATTAAGCAATTCTAATAATCAGCTAATCAATTATGTACGCATTAGTTTTACTTCGTGATCAATACTTTCTTTGTTATTGCAAGTTAAGTTCATTGATGAACTTTCTCACATTACCAAGGGTGAAAAGTACACACAATTAATTAGTCAACTTAAAATAGATTAGTTACATAGGATATGCACATTCTAAGCTTACGACTCCACTCGTGGATATATCCTTCGAGAACTAAAACTACCCTTTTAATTTGTAATTATATGGAAAAAAAAAAAGGTAAGCTATATTCTTATTTGTGTATACATATGCATATACATGTACATATAGCATGTCATCATGAAGAGAGTTTATATCATGTCATGAACAGAGTAATTTTTTATTCATTGTTGAGCTAATGAACCAGTATCTCCATTCTAATTAATAATAAAACCCCGCTTTTTGGGCGAAGGAAGAATTATATATATTTAGGTCAAGAAACTTTACGAATGGATAATCAGCTAGTACAAAATGTTTATATATAAATATATATAATAGTTGCCAATTTTGTAGGTATTTTTTTTAACCGTTAGAGGATCATCTAATAGTGATCCAACCGCTATAATGGTTTACATAAAAAAAAATACATACATCATTAATATTATTTCTCTTTTTTATTTTTTAATATAAAAAATATGCATAATAAATTTTAATTGGTCAAAAAAATACTTATGTATAGGTAAAAACAAATATCTACTAAATTAGTGCTCATATAATATATATATATAGGCCATAATCTAATAAATTTTTTTCATAAATTATTTTTTTAGTATTCTGATCATTATCTAACGGTTATCATAATTTGAATAATTAAATAATAATAATAATAAATATATATTATATATTTAATATTTTTCTCCCCTTTAACTTTTATTATTAAAAGACGTATATGATGAATTTTAATTGGGCAGAACAATAATATCAAAAACAATAAAAAAAATTCATGTATATATATATATATATTATTCACAATAATATCAAAAACTTAAAGCGCACAAAAAAATATCTTTGTTGATTTTTACGAGAACTATAAGGTTCATGGATCGTGTTGAACAAATGGGTGTGGAATGCATGTACTTAAAGAATACATATGCATGTTGCTGGTAACAGAGACAGAACGTGACCTTAACAATTAGTATTTGTCTTTAAAGTGGAGCTTGAAATGGCCATAATATTATATGAGGACAGATTTCTGTTCTTTATCACATGAAATAATTCGTAACACATAAACATGGATATGTTTGTAGTGGGGAATGAAGAAATAATGGATATGATCAGTTATCTCTGAGTAGGAATCCCACCATTTTAAAGTGGAACCCTTATATATTAGCAAATGCTCAAAGAAGCATTATTATTTATTTATTCACTTTTTTTAATGATGAGAAGTACTCCAACAAACAAGGTAATTCCGCATTCTTTGAAAGGACTTGGAAAAGTGAGACTACTCCCGCCTACCAAACAGAATGTATCACTTGTTCAATAATTAGCAAACCATATTTGACTAATTTGTTGGTGGGCTTTTTTTCCACTTTTTTAATCTCTTAATCTTTCTGTAATTAAACTATTCTTTCATTTTTTTTTGGGGGGGTGTGTTAGGACGTGTACAGTTTTCCAAAATATGTCTACACAGATTAGGGACGTATTTCTTATGATTAGGCCCACGCATCTCTCATTTCCAAGTAATGTGAAACATTACAATCATCCAAGTTTAGGATCTAATAGCCTCGTTAGCATCATTCCTCATATTATCTTTTATAGGTCCCGCACCTTTGATTTGGATTGGCTCTTATACCATTTGTTAGAATATATCCTTCTAGTTAGAATTATCTCATATATCATTTGTTAGGACTTATTACTTATGGTGATATCGTTTATTTTGGCTTTATTATTATACGGTTTTCAAAAATCTGTCTACATACTCAAGTTAAGAGCATCTTTCTTTATAAGATCCAAATCCAATGCGGAGAGGGGATTTAAGGCATATCTTTATTATTGACAATGAAAAACCTAAGGTATCTAGGAAAATTGATATGGTAAATATTAGGTAGTTAAATTTCAATTTCTTTTTTGACGTGGGATTAGAATTTCAAATTTCAATAATTAATATTGGCCACGTATGTTTACTAGCTGGTAAATTAGGAAATGAGTGGAAAAGATAATAGAGTGAAATAAGAAACATTAATAAGTAGAAAAAATTAAATTCACATGTGTACTTAATTGATATGTAAACTTACGAAATAGAAATGGAAAAAAAAAAAAACTCATTCGGTTTTCTGAATTAGTAAACACGTTTAAATGTACTGTGATTACCAATAGCGATATACCTACAACCACACTAGGCGGTTAGAATTAACTAGTATTATATACTATATGTACATATATCAGTATCAGCACATTATTTCCATATAATTTGTGCACAATTTCTTTTTATTTGGTTGTTAGCAGAACAAAATAGTTTAATAAGATGTTTGTTATTATGGATTAATATTGTAATTCAATTTTTGTGTCGAATTTATTATTGCTATTTTGTATTATAGGGTACTGCGTAATAGTTATTGTAAGTTATGACATAGTATGATATTCTCATATTTTGATTTCCAAAATTAAAAAAATACCATATATAGCAATATTTGCGATAATAGTAAATTTATTTTCGTACGTAAATATTAGGTGGTTTCATGTAGGGAAGCAAAATTTTTTTGGAGTTCATTGATCTTGCCGAAGGTCTGCATATACAACACGAAATGACTTGAGACATACTGAACCAGATCATAGCACACTTGGAAAGGAGAATTCAATCATCTTATCTTTTAAACTTTGTGCAATATATATTTCTTCATTTGGAGAAGCCAGTTTGGGACCACGTATATATTCCATAAATGCAGAAACCAATTTGGCCACTTACATTTACCACATAAGAGGCGTCGTTTCCTCATTGGTCGTATATATTACGAAACATAATGAGATGATTATTTTGATTTAAAAAGAAAGACAGTAATGCCTCCAACAAAGACTTTCTTTTTTTTTTTTTTCGGGTTAAATGAGAGATTAATAATGACCCGATAGAGGAAACGCATAAATGTCCATAACTTGTGTTTCTTGGGGGGAAGGTACACGTGTCACACAAAGGATGATTGACAAGCTTATCCTCTGCAAATTTATTTATTTATTTATTTTTAACTTATAGTTATATCCAAATGTCGTATTAAACTTGTGTCGGTTTTTCAACCGTACGTACGTCTAGATTTTCTGGATGGAAGACTTGAAATCTCAACATTACGTCCCTTCAAATGCCGGAGGACGTGGACACAATTAAGTACTAAATAGTGGATTATATCTAATTAGGAATATTAATTAGTGTCAGTAATATGTTCAAAGAAAAAGTGGGGTTTCGCGTCACTTAATTGCAAAAGATATAATACCACATAAAGGCATCTCTCACATTGTGATGATGATTTAATTAGCCAAGAAATTCTGATCAATTGATAAGTATTGACTTTCATTTTAGTCAACAACGAGAATAAAAATTTCTAGAGTGAAACTGTGATTTAACAGTGAATTAAAAGTAAAGAATACAACGTATATGTGGATTGAGTACTAGATTTGCCTACATATTTCATACGATGTTTTCACTGTATATGATAGTTCACTATGATATAGTTGAGAAAATAATTCGAGGAGGTTCTACTAATCAAGTTAATTTCATATTGTAACTAAAAGTATTTCATATTGTAACTAAAAATACATAATATATTGTTCACAAAAACTTGTATATTTAGTAATTATTAAAGCCTTTAGGCCATGAACATCTTAGTAATTTATTACACACTCACAACATTTTTATATATATGACATAGCTAATACTTTTAGTCACAAAAATTTATACCACATGTAGTCACAATTGCACACATGACACATGTATACTAGGAGTCATGTAAAATCGAAATATAAGATCTGCATTTATAAATAACACATTTCGATTACCTTAACAATACTATAGACTACATTTCAATTAGGGTAGCATGCACTTATATGCAGATCTTATTCATCCCACACACAACACATTTTATATATACATCAAATTAATCTGAAATTACGTAATCACACGCATGTTACTATTTCGTTGTTACAATTTGGTAAAAAAAAATGTATACCTATTGTTATAATTATACCTAATCTTACAAGATATTCGTATATATCAAAGAAAAGAGAAAATTACATAACTTTTGAAAGCATGTGTGAATATCAATAAGTTTGCAACCACAACGGTAATGTAGAAGTTATGGATGGGTGGGGTATGAGAAAATCTGCCTAGCTAGCAGCATGCATTGGGAAGAGATCTTAGGGGGTAATGAAGCAAAGGTCGGGTGTTGGTAGGACTGGAATTATTTTTCTTCCCTTCGGATCCCAACTGATGAGAGACAACACTGCACCAAAAAGATAGAACATTTATCCCCCACCTTAGCTCAACACCCCATGTCGACTATATTTTACTACATGAAAATCCTAGCTATATATATATATATATATATCTAGTATATACAACACTCAGGATAAAGAAAACAAATAATATGATCTATAGCTTCATCATCATACACATAACTTGTTTTTAAAGACAAAAATACATAATTATAAAAGTTGTCTGTAGTACGTACGCAACTATATAGTATCATTAATTATTACTTGTAAGTAAGAGGTTGGATGTAGTTCTATTTGGGGATCGGTCCCGTCACATGATGTGTAAAAATTGTTTTTTTTTTATATATAAAAGTTAAAAATGTAATATTTGGTCAAGGGCAATCTAGTAATTTTCATTTTTGAAATATAAAATTGAAAATATCTCAAATGTGTACGGACATTATTAAGTCTAGGTTCATTCGGATAAAAGTGTAACAAAATTTGAAAATGGGGACTAAAATGCAATTATCGAAGATTGTAACTGTCAAAAAACTTTAAAAATCAGGTAAAAGTGAAAATTCTAAAATAGTACACAACCAATCAAAAGCTGACGCGTGGTCTATAGTTTCTAAAATTTCCTAAAAATCACTGGGTCCCAGAGCCCCAAAGAATTTTCCCCATCCTCGGCACAATTCACCAGTCGACCAATCGATGCGAGCCACTACCAACACGCTAGCCTGCAGCATCCTCCACCTGCCACTGACGAGTCAACTACTCCTCGATGCCATCTCTCGCCAGAGATCGAAGCTGCCAAAGACGACGCCACCAGAACGATTTTTCAACCGTAAAACTGTCCTCCGATGCTGTGTCACCTCATCGATGACACGCATTGACTGCTCATGAGGTCGCTGATCTTCTCTGACCGATTTCGGCTGGCAACTCGCCACCAATAAGCATTTCTCCGATTTGGCCATTTTTCAAATTATTTTGTGGTATTTTTATAATTATTTTGGTAAACTAATTATTTTGCTCGAAATAATTATACGGGGTTATAGAGGACTAAAAATCACCGACAAATATGGTTGTTAGACGTTGAAATGATATGCAGGGATGTATTAATTTTAGAATTGAAAAATAGAACATTTTTTAATTATTTTAAAAAGTGATATTTTTGTAATTTTTAGATTTGAGTTTCAACTTCAAATTTGGATTCAACGAGATTGAAGAATGAACTTTGATATATACTATCAATATATTTTGAAGTGACACAAATTTTAAGATGCGAGGTTCGTAAACAGTTTCGTTTTACATACCGAGAGTCAGGTTTCGCGAACGGAGCTCAAATTAGTCAAATTATATGTCAAAATTAGTTATTTTGGACGCTAAGAACTCAGTAGTGAAGTCTATTTTCTCATTTGAGACTCTTTTAGAAAAGTGACTTTTTAAGAGCAGGCGAAATTGAGTTCTAATTCATCTAACAAACTTCCAAATGACTCACAGAAATTCATACGAACTTCAATAAAGGATTGTTGTACTTACTTGATGTAAGGATTCGATCACTTACTTTTAAATTGGTTGATTTGAGTTGAATTTGATTAAATTAAATTTCGTGATTTAAATATTACAAAAAATGTGCTTGGTTTAAAATTTATGATTTGAGTGGTTGGAAATTTACTGTATAGTTTAGTTTTTTTAAAAAAAATTTAATTCACAAAACGTATATATTTGCATCATGTCATGCATTTATATTGCATATTGTCTTATACAACTGTCAAAATCACGATGTTCAATTAGAACACTGGAAAGACTCGCATTCATCATTTAGATGATCTGAAACTCATGTATGTCATGGATAGATAGTTTATTTGTGGTGGACTTGTATGATACATATTGTGTTTTGGAATGAGTTTTGATATTAGTTATAAATGTGAACTTTTGACAAATCTGTTTGAGAAATTGGTACTATGAAATATTTGGAATAAGAAAAACTAATCAAGAATTTGTGAAATAAAAATAATGTTTATTATAAATGCTTGTAATCATTTCTATATCTACTGGGCATTAGTTCTCCCTCTTTTTTTCTCTCAGGTGGTAGCCAGTACAACTTAGACAAAGAGATTTAAAAGGTAGCAACCAAAAGTTTAATACTAGTGTTTATTTTAAAAATTCTTACGATACTTATGAGTGTAAAAATAAGTAGGAACTTTACCTTGTTGTGAGAGTTTAAATTAAGAAACTGGTTTTGGTAAATTATGTCTATGGTATATGTGATGGACTTATGGTACACAATTCGAATAAATATTATCTTTGTAATCTAAGTTTAAAGTGTGATATATTAACTGTGGGATTATCTTTGTTTAAATATTATTAGAGGTCAGTAAAATATTTAGAAATTTATTTAATATTTAAAATTAAATTTTAGAGTTTTCAAATTATGAAATACACATTCTTTTTTCTTTAACATAATATATGTGTGGATTAGCTACTAGCTAGCATTTGTTTCACTAAAGCTGTAAAACTGCATAAAAATATCAGTAATATCAGTTTTTTCACATTCGATCACGAAGAACAGAGTATTTAAACGGGAGCCTAGGAATCAAATATCGAAACTACGAGTTGATAAAACTTATTCTTCCTGATCATCAAGAGGATACATAGCCAATGGAGATTGAAAACACTTACTACGATCATATATGCAGTCAATAGAATGGTTCCTACTAATGTTGCGTGAGCTCGCTCAAATTGGAATTGGGACATTTTGGTTGATTCTCAGTGGTCCTAGATTTTTTTTTTTCATTTTTTGGGGGTTGGAAATTTTGCAGGCTACAACGTGCACACAACATGCATGAACTGATCAATGATATATATATATANTTTTTTAGCTGTTGAATCACCATTTAATGGTGATCTAATGACTATAACGAAGTACACGAAAAGACGTGTATCATTAATGCTCTTTCTTTCTCTTATTTTTTATAATAAAAAAATATACATGCTAAATTTTCATTAACTAAATTGATACCTATGCATAAGTAAAAAAAAAAAATACCAACTGGATTGGTGCCTATATATATATATATATATATATATATATATATATTTAATAACAAGAAACTTCATATTCAGACAGGCTTAACTGACGAGTGATCACACACCATGCTCCACCTTTGACCTGTGACATAAATATTGATCAATGCGCCAGGGTTGTGAAGTGCATTTATGGATACGGTAAGAATTAATTTGGAGCCGATCAGGAAATAAATATTAAAAAACGTTATCTCAGTATTGAAACGGTTTTTATAGTTTATAACAAATATCGTCAGGGATGTACATATGGATAACATTGTGTACAGGTTAATCATTTTCTTATAATTTGTTTTCTTCGGTTAAATGTTCAAACACATATTATATACACTACTTGCATGTGCATTATATATATGAAAAAATAAAGCTATACGTAGCGACAAGATAGTGAGCGTTATATATTATTCTATGTGATAAATACAGTTTTTTGAAATTAATCATCAGAGGATCAGTTATATATATGATTAAGAGAAATTAGATGTTAATCGCATTCTAGTTTTTGGTTTTCTTGGAGAAGATAATAATTAGGAGATTATAAACTAAACCTTCTTTATATATCAAGGATGTATACGAATATATATTTTATCAAGAACTTACATCTGTTGTCCCAAAAATCTGTTTCATCTGCTGTAACAGCCCAAGAATCCCGCTAGCAGATATTGTCCACTTTGCCACTTATCCACACCCTTATAAAGAGTGCTTCGTTCCCCTTTCCAGCCGATGTGGGATTTCACAATCCCCCCCTTAAGGGTTCAGCGTCCTCGCTGACCATCGACTCGGGAACGGGCTCTGATACCATCTGTAACAGTCCAAGAATCCCGCTAGCAGATATTGTCCGCTTTGCCACTTGGGCCGAACCGCCCTCCGCAGCTCACGGTTTTCAAAACGCGTCTGATAGGGAAAGGTATCCACACCCTTATAAAGAGTGCTTCGTTCCCCTTTCCAGCCGATGTGGGATTTCACATCTGCTGTTTTATTACTGCATATGCAGATAAATCAGCAAAAATATAAAAATCATATTTAATAGTTATTTTTTAACTTTTTTAGAAAAGTAATTTTTGCTAATTTGTCAACATCTTAGTGAATGAGACATCATTTCATTCACTTAATAAAGTACTAACTAGCAATGTCATTATTTGATCTATCTTTCTGACCAAATTTTCGGTACAAATGTGTGCATGCAAATCAAGTTCATAAAATTTACAGACTAGTACTATAGTATATAGTAAGTGCGGGCAGGAGTGCACAACATAAGTAAAGAAAAATGATTAATAAAGCTACCTACACAACAACTAATTATGGTTGAAATTAAAGAATTCATCGTTAATTTCAACATATATAATATCGATAATTTTTTAAATAAAAACTACAAATGAGACGTTAAACTAGGCTCTAGAGACATCCCAACTAAGTACTGGGATCCTCTGGCCTCATCTCCTTTGCTCAACAAGTTCCTTGGCGACCAAATTTAGTAACTGCAGGAAAGAAAATTTCACAGAAAAGAACACAATATCCCAAATCCAAAGACAGTACAAAACCGAATATAAAGTTAAACAAAACTCCGGACGGGTATCCATAAACTCATGCTCCAAAAAAATAAAAAAATAAAAAAGGGCAAGAACGATCCCTTTGGTTAGCATCTCGCCATAATTTACTTACTTATTGTAATAAACTAACATGTTGACAAGAAAAATATTAAAAGTTTAAAGGTCGGGAGAGTAAGCAGGAAAGTATTGGGGAGGGCAGGGAGGGTTGGGTAGGGAAATGGAGTGATGTTGTTCCTTTTATGACTAAAATATTAAATGTTTCCTTTGCACACAACAAGTTTGTCTACTGAGAGAAGGTGGTTGAGGTTGCAAACTAAGATGGGTTCATCCAGTAGTACCACCTCTAATATATTCCTCATACGTATGTGTATACGACACATATACATATGTATACATACAGATACTATATGCATTTTTATCAACATAATAAATATATACATGTACCATATGTATTAAACAGAAATCTACATTTCCTTCAGAAAGATAATTATATATCCCTACACGTACATCATGAACTTAATTTGTAGTGTGTGTGTATATATATTATTTTTAGTATGAATATCAACAGGTAAATATATTATGTAACTGCACGAATGCATAAGTTCAAATAAAAATTATTAAGTACTTATGTATGCAAAACCAAAAGAACGTCATTAATATAATTACCTTGTCATTTAATCCTTAAACTATTACATATTATATTATTTTAATCAGCAGGTTCAAAAGGTTAAACCTATATATAGATATATGATCATGTGAGCAACCAGTCTAAATATGGCTAGCAGGATCGTTGCATGTATCTGCACATAATAGTCCTAACTTGCAAGCCTCCCCCACTTTCAAAAAAAAAAAAAAGAAAAAAATGGGGAAAAAATCCAAGAGAAGTGTGTGTTAGGATAATAATATTCATGATAATTTGAATCCAGGGCTGTTATATAGATATTAATCCGAAAACAGCTGAAAAAGACACTCACTGCTAGCTGTAGTAGTACTACTAAGAAAGTTAATAAACTCAAAATAAAGTGTAGTCAAAGTAATAGTATCAGAACTTTCTAAGAGAAATAAATTGCGTCCTCTTGAGAAAATTGAAGTCACATAAATATTACATTTTAGCACAAAATCATGGCCGGTCCTCTCATTGGAGGAGAGAGAGAGTTGACAAATTCAAGTAGTGCATATATTGATAAGTAGTAGAAAGTCCTACAGTAAAGAAAGTATTGGACTACATATTTAGGACGCGTTTTCCTTGTATATTATCATATTTTTTTTATAGATATAGTGTTTAATACGGAATTGTGGAATAGGAATAACTAAAAATAGAGACCAGATTCTGTTCTCTGCCGAAATGTGTCTATTTATTAATGATGGATCTATCCAGCCCCCGTGCTTTCTGATAACGCACTAAAAAATAAATAAATAAATAAATAAACCAATATGTTAAGAAATTTATGAGGTGATGAACAACCCCATCATCGTCACAACCCAAAACCAGATGTGCAGATACTTTGAAACATACATATATGGGGCCATTATGTCAGTCTCTAATGCCCTCAAGTAGTTGGGCAAGCTCGTGACTAATTTTAGGGTGTGATAGTTGAATTAGACAAAATTGGATGAAAACGAGGGGATAAATTAGCTCAAAATATCTGATATTTTTCTTTGATCAGGAAAAAGCTTTGGGATAAAAGAAAGCCGAGTACATGAAACTTTATCAATTAATTTCATGCACGGTATAATTTTCATATTTTTCTTTACATTTATATATCATGATCAACATAATTAAATGACTCAGACATTTAATGAAAGGAGAAATTCATGGAACATAGGCATTTATATCACTTATCTAGAATTAGTAGCTATGGCGCTTGTGATAGCTAAACATGTGAAATGCTATTTTCATCCTTTTGAAACAATTAAAACATGGATTTAATATAACTTATTATTGCGTGTGTTTTTTTTGTTTTCTTTTTTTATGTGATAAAAATTAGCAATATAGATATAGTTGAGTTTAAATTACTTGCTAGGTGAAACTACAAACTCATTATATATTATATAATTTTAATTTTTTTAATTAAATCAAACTCGCTAATTTGATTTTTAGAACCATAGAAATTAATGAACTAGATGAAGGTAAAGGTTATTTTCCAATTTAAAGATGAGCTGTATCTAAAAACGAGTAATATTTATCGACCCATTGAGCCATTGTCCAACCTTGGCAGCCAGACCCTCGTTTGAGATAAGAAAACCAATACCTTTCTACTGAAAATAGAAAGTTGAACTTATTTTTTTTCCCTTATGTATTTTTTTTTTTAAATCTTATTTTTGCTTATATAGAGAAATAGATGTTTAACTCGTTGTGATTTGCATTTGTCACCCTCATTATCTTGGTCCTATAATATGCTAGGTAAATTCCGGGGTAGGTTTGAAAAAAATATTATTCTAGCAACAGTAAAAATCTCTGAAGATTAAATTTTCAATAGAATGCCTACCATAGAGTTCCCGAAAGTCATGATAACTTTATACAAAACAAGTTAAAAAATTACTTGACTTCCTTTGTATATGGACAGCAAATTGGGGCAAGTACTGCTTTACAAAGAAAAATACAAAATATCATATGAATTTAGGCTAATACTCGATTTACGCTTGTATTTTTTAAAATAACAAAATTATCTTAGTGGACTAACAAATAGTGTCGAATTCCATCCCTCTATCTGACTTGGTCAATATTGATACCTGAAAAGATAATTATATATATAGGACAGTAATTTAGTACGTATTTTTTTTTATTTTGTTTAATTAAAATTCATTATATACCTTCTTTTACCGTCAAAGATTAAAGAAAGAAAAGCGTTAAATAATGAATATTTATTTTTATTATTTTTTTCTAACTATTCAAATTATAATAACTGTTAAATAATGATTAAATAGCTAAAAAATTATTTATAAATAAGTAAAAAGAAAAATTGCTTAGATTGGGAACCATATACATATCTTGATTGTTCAAAATTTATGATTTAAATGCCTTCAAAAAGTATTACAATTTAATTGGACAAAAAAATTAAAATAAATTTCTTTTCCTCCTTTTAGTTCAATGCTGGTGTTTGGCTGCATAAATTCCCTTAAAAGTTCAATTTCCACTCGGTTTATTTTTCAAATTTATAGGGATAATTTTGCCCTAATTTATTAGTGTTGTTTCGATAAAAGTATTTTTCTCATTCAAAAAAAAAGTTTTTAACATAACTTTGACCGAAGTTAATGAACTTAGATATGATTTGTAAATGTAGAAAAATATCTTTCTTATTCTCCCTTTTATCTTACAATAACAAGCTAATATTTAATGTAGCGATGAACATTATGAGTCAAAAGTAAAACTACTCATAGGATTACTCCTTTCACTATAGTAATAACAAAAGTAGGGTATCTAATTTTCATTGGTTAGCTTAGGTAAGGTAAAATTTATGGGGGTGAGGTTAGAACAATTTATTAGATTTTCGTTGTTGCCCGTGAAAAGGGCATATAGACTATTTAGGTTGCGACTTGCGCGTGCTAATGTACGCCTTGTGAGTGTGAGTGGCCTTTATGCTTATATATATACACATACACATATATGCAGAACCAAACCAAACCAAACCACACCCTTCCATGAACCTAAGCTCTCTCATTTTGTCAAAACTCTGGGACAACTGAGGAGGAGGCCAGGGGATATTAGTTGCATATATATATATATTCTTCTTCCTATTGTTCTTCTCAGCTTTGCTACAACAAATATATATATATATATAGAGAGAGAGAGAGAGTTATGGAGATTGAGAATGAATTAAAGCTGTCAAAATTCCAGAGAATTTGTGTGTTTTGTGGGAGTAGTCCTGGAAAAAAGAATAGTTATAAGGAGGCTGCTATTGAGCTTGGTAAAGAACTGGTAATGTCTCTTCACTATTCATTCTCTGTTTTTTTGTCAACCTTCCTTCTTCTCTGTTCTCCCTATGCTTAGCTCTCTTTTTCCTTCATTCAATTCATATTAATTTCTTTTCTACTTTTTCGTTTCTGAACTTACACTATTAACGCAAACTGGGTTTTTTTTTTTTTTTTTTTTCCCTTGTTTCCTTAGATAATGATGATAAATACTATGTTCAATTCATTTCAGTTGCTTAGTTGGATAGAGGAAGACACTCCTAATTAAACAGAAAATCGAAGCGCTGCAACTGATCAATACTCCGACGAGAACATATGAAATAAACTATAATCTGGTTTTGATTTTTTTCTGCTCCAACAATACGATCTTAGCAATATTATTTGATTTTTCTTCCAATTTCATTACTTGAAATGTCTTATCTGATGTTATTAGTTGTTANGTTTTTCGCAATTCTTCCTTTTGTTGTTTTAAATTAATTGGGTTTTTGTTTAAGGTCGGGGCTTTGTGGAAAGAGTTTTAGATTTTTTTTCAAATTAAAATTTTCTACTCGAGTTTTGTTTTTTTTTTTTTTTTTCAGAATTCTAGCTTTATGGGAAGTTCGGAAATCGATTTTCCATGGTAGTTTATTGGCTAGTGTCCAAAATAGCCTTATTTATTTTCTGGGTTTTCTCTCTAGCGTGGCTTTTTCTAAGAAAAGACATTGGTTTTAAGCTATAGTCAACCATTAGCCTCTGTTTTTGTTCACTTTAACTCTTTCAGTAACAACGGCTTTTCCACGTAATCAACATCAAAATTCATGATGGATTTCTCAATTGGCTTCTTAATGAAATGAAATTGTGGATTTTTTTTTTTTCCACTTAACTTAGCCTTCTTCTTTAATGGGGACTTTTTATTTTTCTGCTTTTCTTCGAAAGGTTGCAAGGAACATTGATCTGGTTTATGGAGGTGGGAGTGTTGGTTTGATGGGTTTGATTTCACAGGCTGTTTATGATGGTGGTCGCCATGTCCTTGGGTGAGCATAACTTCTTTTCTTTTCTTTTCATTTTCTATCCTTAATTTCCCGGAAAATTTGCAAGTTAGTAACTTTAATGTGTTTTGGGTTTTCTTCTCAACTAATTTTTTTTGTCTTGTTATTGTCTGTAGAGTCATTCCCAAGACACTTATGCCTAGAGAGGTATGCTTTTTCTACTATTATATTACTTCTCTAACGTTTTGCCAATAAGGCATTATTTTATTTATTTTATTTTATTGCTGTAAAACGATTAAACTTGAAAATGACTGAACTAGAGAGAAAAAATAAATATAAAAAGAGTAGAAGAGCATTATCTAGTTTCTTTTCCATTCTCTTTGTTCTTTTTCATCTTGTGGTAGTTGTATATACATGAAGTTCTACCTCACCTTTGTTATCTTAATCCTATTTGGATTTTCATGCTTGTCTATTTTGTGATTCATGTAAGGATCTTACTCGAAAACCTTTTGATTGGTTCTAAAATTTCTAAGATTTCTTTTAACAAAAATGGATTTGAGAAACTCATCCCTCAACCCAATTGTTCATCTGGGTCTTCACCATTTTGTCCCTCTCTTAACTTTATACACCCACTTGTTGGATTTTTTTTTTTTTAAGACATTTGAAACTCATGAAAAACTAAACAAAATATCAGCTTTTTAATGTATGTAATCCCTTGAGTTTGTTTTCCTTTCACGGCAAAGAAAAGAGCAATCCAATTCCTTTGTATTTTCCTTCCCTCCCCTCTTCTCTTTTTTTCTTTACCTCTTGTTTATGTTCCCCACGTGTTTGCTCTAGAGAATCATAGCCGATTTTTTTGACATTTTTGGATTGAGCCCACCACCTCTGAGCCACTCATGATTTCTTTTCTCTCTCTCGCTCTCTCTCTCTCTATTTATAAATGTCCTTGTATGTTTTTATATACAGATAGATATACACTTTGTTGTTTGTGTCTGTATTTTTGGACTAATGATTTGGTGTCTTCAGATAACGGGAGAAACAGTGGGGGAGGTGAAGGCAGTAGCAGATATGCACCAGAGGAAGGCAGAGATGGCTAGGCAGTCTGATGCTTTTATTGCCTTACCTGGTTGGTGATACTTGGCACAGCCTCATCATTCTAACACTTTCATTCACCTCAGATAAAGATAATGAGATGACATAGAACATTAAAGACACCCATAAAAGAAACGAATAAATTAAAATAATATTGTAGGACTAAATATTTCTGGCGCCAAGTTGCGATTTGTTCAAACATGCATGCCCTCGAAATTTATGGCACTGTATTGTGATGAGATGACACACCCAAAAGAGTTAAGGACAGACATGATAGTCTAGAAAGTTGCTTAATTCTCTTTTCCCCATGAAAGGTTCTCCCAAAAATTCCTTTCTTTCATTTCTTTCTTTGGTGAGAAACAAGTTTAAGGTTTATACAGGTTCTTGTTTCAAAAGTCAACTATGTTGATATACCATGTTGTGCACTTAAAAAAAGGTGATACACACCAATACAAAAGAGTCAAGAGTGCCTTACTAATATGGTTTTTGTTCTAAAAAAAAAATTCTCCTTTGGAGAATATTCTCCAAGATATGTATATTGTCAAGATCCCTGTTAAAGGGTCCCCACTTTGCCCTGGACCCCCTTTATCTAGTTGTCTAAATTGCTTTTTTCTTAAGCTTGAATTCATACACATGGCTTAAAATCTTGCTTTCTACCGCTTGAATTCATACACATGGCTTAAAATCTTGCTTTCTACCTTAGAAAATATGTGCTCAGCTAGAAATTCCTCCTCTCCCCCACCCCCAAACAAAAAAATAAAATAAAATAAGAGTTCTCTGAACATCTACACCACGAAATTTCACGATAGTAATTTAAGTTTGTGCCAAAAAGCTGTTGAGCTTTCCATGAATGGGTGTAGGCAAAAGTAGTGAGAGCTACTATTTGTAGTTAATTAAACTATAACATGTTTGATATTTGGTCTGAATGGACCACCAGAAGAGACTAAAAGAAGCCATCATAAGAGAGAAACCATTCAAGTTTCTGACTTCATTATCATCAGCCACTGACCCTGTCAAGTAGGTTTCTGGGGTGCCCCTGCTTGAGAGCTTGTGATGTTAATATGCACTTTCTCTCTCTGATTATTTTCTTAGCCTTGTGGTCTCACTGCACCATCCAATTTCCAATCCATTCACTGCTTTCTTTTTTGCTCAAAAAAATAATGGAAAACAGTTCTTATCTCTTTCATCTTAAAGAACTTAAGAAATATTGAAAAATTGTCCTTTTGCCTGGTGTGTCATGCACATGAAAGAGCTTTTTAAACTTGACTCTTTCATTTTTCTAAGTGATTTATTTTTTTTGGTCTATTTTCTCTTTTTCAGTCAGTAATTGAGACTGGAAGATTGATGATTAGTCATTCCTTTTCTCTTCTCATATCAATTTCCTTCTCACATTTTTTGCTGGAAATTTTTTCTCCCCTTGTATATATCCAGGACCTTCTAACCAAGTTGAGGGAAAAGGTCATAAAGCCTGCAATCTAAGAAAAACAAATGTTCCACCAATTCAACAAGGGCCCAGTCTCTTCGTTTTGTTTGAGTTGGGCCCTAAACCAAAGCTTTAGCCTAAACGCTCTGAATTGAGCTGCAGTCGGCCTAGAATAAAGTATGGGCCTTTTTTATAATTGGAATGATGTATAGGTTGGACCATGGTCTACACAATCTTTGGTTTGAGCTTTTTGATGCAAATTGCAGAGCCTTCTCTGCCATCCATAAATGCAATACGCCAAATTAGCTTATTTTCGGCCGACACTTTTCTATGTTGTATACTATTTGGGACAAATAAAATGGAACTTTTAATTTGCCACCAGACATTACAATACTTATCAAGCATATATCAAAATTTTTCGTTATTTCTATGAAGGTGGCTATGGAACTCTTGAGGAGCTTCTTGAAGTGATAACTTGGGCACAACTTGGCATCCATGACAAACCGGTAATGCAAATTTTTAAGCAATTTTGTAGTTAATCTATGAATAAGTTGATGATTATATCTCCATGATATGAGATTTAAAAGCTAATATCAAAGATATGCTTCCTTTTGGTGATGATTTCAGGTGGGGTTGTTGAACGTGGATGGATACTACAACTCATTGTTGTCATTTATTGATAAAGCAGTGGAAGAAGGCTTTATTAGTCCAAGTGCACGCCATATAATTGTCTCTTCTCCTTCTGCCAAGGAGTTAGTCAAGAAAATGGAGGTAAAATTATATATGTTTCCACCAAATAAACTACTTCTAATTTGTTTCTTTTTAATCCAAGTTCTATCTCATTTGGGATCAAAGAATTTGCTTAGACTGAACTCGGTGAAACATATTTGTTCGATGTTTTAGGAGTACGTTCCGCGCCATGAAAGAGTTGCCTCAAAACTAAGCTGGGAGATTGAAAAGTTAGGATACTCCCCCAAGTTGGACATCTCAAGGTGAATAAGAGAAATAATAATAGCCCATTGGTGATGGAAATGGACTAATTTTAGATGACTAAACCATTGTTGAAGTGGGAATTCCTTTCTTTTTTTTTTTTTTTTTTGGTTGTTTATGTCCACTTCTTTTAAATTAGTGTAACCTTAAAGGTTGACCCTTTAAAGTATGTAGCTTTGATTTCTCTTTTGCATATATAGTTGGTTCTCTAATTTTCCCTTTGGTTTACCAGAAGTCAATGAAAAAAACAAACATTTTTTTCAATGCTACCAATGAAGTCTTGTTGAAAGTATTGTAGATTAATTCTGATTTTTCTTTCATATAATTCCTCACTTATCGGCAGTGATTGAGAGCAGAAATTTAAGAAAGCATACATACTTGATACTTCTTGAAGAAAAATACTGGTTTTTCCTCATTTCTTTAACATACAGTTGTTCATCAAGTTACACTTTTAATATGAAGTCCTTCATCAAGTTGAGAAAAATGCGATTATTAATAACTGGTTACACAAATTTTTTTAATTCTTCACTTAAATGATGATATTAAGACAAAACAGACAAAAGTTTGGAAGCTGAAACCACTTTTCTAAGAACTCTTGTGAACCATATATTACGGGACTAAGATCCACATTCTTTGTGTCCCTCAATTATTGCACAAAATCCCAAATTGTTACAAATTTTCCTTGACTATAATATACAGACACATAGTATAAGTAAGTATATAATCCCGTATGTATGAGACTGAATATTTAATTGGAATACATTCAAAATGCAAGCCAGCTAATTTTGAGCGGTCTAGGAAAAAAATAAAAGAAAAAGAAAACAGCACGCTTACTCCTAAAAAAAACAAAAAAACAGCACCTATTTTTAACCAATGAAAAACTCAGAGAAATATTGCCTACTTGAATGTGACTAAAGAGGGGTATACAGCAACACTTTTTCCTATAAAGGGTGACTAACGGAGCATATGACAACACTTTTTGGTTATGTATTGCTATGTGCTCTATTTAACAGCAACACTTGTACGAAAAGTATTGATATTTTAATTTTAAATATGATAAATAATAACAATTTATGTACAAGTGTTGTTGTATTTGGAAATTTTTCCTCCGTCAAAGTTCCAGTTTTTACGGCTTATTTTAAAGTATAGAACATTCTAACACATTTTTACTACAAAGTTCAGTCTAATTATAAAATTAACCAGTCAATTAAACAATCTTAACTACAGAATTAGTTAACTAGATCTAACTACAAAATAGCTAACTAATAGTCCAAACATACAAAATAGTTAAATTTAATCTAATAAGTACATACATCATGATATATATATATATAGAGGTTCTCAATCTAGTAGGTTTTTTTTTAACCTATGTATTGGTATTTTTTTGTTAGTGAATGGATCATCAACTAATTAATAACTATAATAATGTGCATAAAAAGACATACATTATTAATATTATTTTATCCTCTTACTTTTTACTATTAAAAAATATATAAGATAAATTTTAATTGGTCAAAATATTACTATTAAAAAATATATAAGATAAATTTTAATTGATCGAAATTAGTCAAAATAGTACCTATGTATAGATTAAAAAAAAATACCTACGAAATTAGTGCTCATATATATATACACATATATTTATATATATTAATATATATATATATATATATATATATATATATATATATAGATTGAGATTTCCACGACCTTAAAACTCAAAAGGCAAGAAATTAGATAAATAATTTGTTGACTCACTTTGCATCTTGTTTATTTTGTCTATATTGTACGTTACTTAATTACAAACTAGAAATACAATATTAAAACAAAAATTAGTAAACATATAAATATAATTATAGTATTTTTTATTTACTGTAAAAAAAATATAAAATTTCGATGGCGGGTTACTTCTCAAAATCATTCCTATTTGATTCGGCTTAAGTAAATAAACATACTCTTATTCTTATGTAATAGATCAATTGAAGTTCGAATATAAGATCTTGAAGTTCGAATATAAGATCTCTCATCGTGATATAGAATCATGACTTATTGCAACTTAATTATTGAGAATATTATTAAAAAAAATTAATTAGCTAGAAGATTAATAATAGCTAAGTCCATATTAAAAATAACTTGCAAGAGGTGATACTTTCTAGGAAAATGTTGCCCATTTGACACAATAACAAATTGACAACGTTTTTTTCCTAAAGCGTTATATTTTATTTAACTCTATTAAAAAGTAGTAATTCTTTTTAGATATTGTTATTTTTTGTAATCATAGTAAAGACATATAGCAACACTTTTTAATTAAGTGTTACCAATTTTTAATAATAAACTAAATTGTAACACTTTTTTTTTTTTTACAAGTGTCGCTAAAAGCTTTTTTTAGTAGTGATTACTTGGTAAATTTCTTTTGTTTATATTTTTTTAGCTTTATAATTATTGGCTCTTGGGGCATTTCAGCTCCAGCCTAATATCCAAGTGTAAATTGCATGCACTAAACCAATCACGTACGACAACCTTTGTAATATTAATTATGGACTCAGTTGGTCACATTTTCATTTGGCTTTGTTTCAAAGTAAAGTAATATATATCGGAGATTTTTTCGTTTCAAGTAAAATCTTGGAGAACATATTTGTTTATGTTTATTTATTTCATTTTAAGTTTAAAAAAAAAAGTGAAAGTATATGTTAAGTACTGAAAGATTTTCATAAAAGGAATTCAGAAGTCAGAACCTAAAGAACTGGACACTGATCAATTGATCATGGCTCTGCCAAAATAGACAGCTCACAATATTTGGAAAAAAAAAAAGTTAATCAAGAATCCAGCACAGTCAGCTCTGACCAAAACTGCTGCTTAATTTTTGTTATTCCGCCCAGAGGGGGGGGAGAAGCCTTTTTTAGGACCCCCAAACCGTTATTTGACTCTATCTCATTTACAATTATTTAAATGTTACAATATAAAATGGCAAAAAGGACATCCTTAGTGGATGGTAGTAATTGGTATTGAATTGGGTTTTGGAAACTGGTAACAAATTTAACAATAGCAAAGCCAGCACACAGTTTTTGAAACTAAAATTTAAAGCTAGCAACGCTTGACATCCGCGCTATATATGAAAACTTCGATACTTGAATCTCTCTTGCCTTAATTTTTTTGATCTTTTTCTTCTTCTTTTTCTTTTCTCTTATGCTAATAACGTTCAACTTAGTTGAGTATTGAATACCAGAGTCCAGATTGTCTTTGTCCTTAACACTTATAATTTGGAGAGAAATCCAGTAATTGTGACTAAAAAATTCATAATTAATTAGGAGAATTTACTATTTATATTGTCATATTTATATATATATATTTTGAAGTGTCAAATAGACTAGACCGCCAATTTGGCACAACAATATAGTACAAAAAAATGGGGAAAAAATATGCTTGGAACCACATAACATGAGATTTTAGCAGGTGGTATCAAGCAGGGGTATATCAGGCACTTATTTTAGCTATTCTACTCATGGCATAGCAAGAGAAAATATTGAGCAGGATCTCTGCACGAAACAATCCATTAAACACAAAAAGCACAATAATAGAAGAACGATACAAGTGCATTTACATACTTGTTCATAAATTTATAATTTTTGAGTATTTTGTTGTGTAATATGTGGTATGCATTGACGTACATAGGGCGTATGTAATAATGCACATATTTTTCTCTATCTTCTTCATTGGAAGTGAATTTTACAGTAGTAATTGTTTTTTTTTCATTATTAGTGAATTATATCGTAGTAATTGTTATTTTTTTTACTTTTAACAAATAATAATATAATTAATTATTTTTTCCTGTTTGACTATGGATATATTATTATCTTGTAAACAAAAGACATGATAAGTAAGTTACAAAAATTTAGAAAACAAAAACACACAAAATGATAATTGCTCCGCAATTCAACTGAAAAGTTGTTAGAATTAAAGTTTTTTTTAATGAAATTATGGGCTCATTAGGGTTTTACAATATGAGCCAAACAAAATTAGCAATTATGTCCAGGACTAATCTCTTATTTTTTTATTTTTTTATTTTGATATTACTTGATGTGACATATGAATTATCAATATCAATTGTTAAATGTTATTAAATTTAAGTTAGGTAATAATTCAATTGTCAAATAAGTCGGTATTAAAAATTAAAATAGGATATCGTTTAAGATTATTCATTGCTATTTATATTCTACTTCATTATACAAAACTTTCCTTCTATTTTATTTTTCCTCAAAGATCCAAACTTTGGATACTAGTTTTATGTAACAATAAGTAGTTGACTTAAAAAGCTTTAATCCTTCAATATCGATCCTCTAGGTTTTAGTTTTTATTTTTGTCTGCTAATCATAAACCTCGCTATGAAGTAGGAGCTGTGTAGATCAATTTGACAAAAGAAAACCAAATCCTCAAAAGGTTTTTTTTTTTTTTTAATTTAAAAAAGGAAGGGAATAATTATCGTCTCACTTGAGAGAATAAGTCTATATCTTCCGAAGCTGCTTTTGAACAATGTGAAATGCCTCGAGAAAACCCATTAGGTATCACTCCACTTAACAATTAAGCATTTAAAAAAAAAAAAAAAAAAGCACAATAGTTAAGACCAGAATCGTCACATTGACTTTACTTGTGACAAACCAAAAATAGCACAAGACTTTCTAAGAGGAGCTGCACATGGAGACCCCTTAGGATGAAATCCGCTCTTTTTTCTTTTCTTCTTACAATTATATTGATATTACAATTCACTTTTGGTAGGTGATGATATCATGGGATACTAGCACCAACATCATGCTTAATTTTTGCTGACATGGCTTCCACTAGGTTTGCTTTCAGATGAGTCAAATGCCCAACTTTTGCCTGTCAAATTCTGGCCTAGCTCCTCAGTCAAACTCGTCTAAATGCACTTGATTCTCTTTTTTTAAAAAACAATTCTCCATAATATCCAACCACTAAAAGAATATCCATAATTTTTTTTTAAAAAAAATAGTTATTGCAATATATAGTTGACTTTCTCTAGGTTTATGGTTTTGACCTTGGATGGATCTAATTTATTTAATTTAAGAGAGGTAAAATTCTTAATGCATGTCCGTGATCTATTTTTCCTTTTGACTTGTGGGGTTTGACTAACATTCAAATCTAAGCCTCAATATTCGACAAGTAGTATGTTTGAGCATGTCAAAGTGGACGTGCGTGATGTGTCACGTGGATAAACCGCATGGCACGTGGGGAGGTGCTTTCCATTTCGGAACCATGTTGCAATGAATAGCTTAGAGAGTACTGAGAATTATTGTTTATAGTGGTAATAAAAAAATATAAAAAATGCCTACTTTTATAGATAAATTTAAATATAAAATTCCTTTTGCTTGATTTTTATCTGATAAGACAATAATTACTGATCTTATTTATATACTTTGTCATCATTGTCTCGTAACTGTTATATATATATATATATATATATATATATATTAATGACTTATTGTCATTGTAGAACCAAATAATTCCGAGTCACTACTTGATCAAGGGCGAGAGATTAACATGACCCATCTAATCACCGTCATATTCCCTAATTAAGGGTGTACCTGCAATAACGACTCCAACACTCGAGTAAAGGTAAAACCTTGATTTCTATGCTCTTTCTCTTTAAAACTATTCTGACTTGAATGCCAAATTCTTTGCAGGTATACCCTAGGCAGTACTCTCAAGAAATTCTTAGACAATTGTAGCAGTCTTAATGATATCTGGCCTCGGATCAAGATCGTTGGAATTTAGTTCTACACCTAACTTGATTTTGTTATTTAAATTTTGAATTTCCCAGATGTGATACAAGGGTAAGTAATTAATTATCTTATTGTGAAGGCTGAATTTTTGTCAACCTAAAATAGGACGACTAAAACTAAACTAAATTTGAGAAGTGTTAAGAACTAAAGAATGATAACCTACAAAATAATGAAAATAATAACACACATATTTAAGTAAAAAATTATAATTAGATAAAATTAAAAATTATTGATAAAAGAGAAAAAAATTTTATGTCAAAAATAAGCTACAAAATTTATAGCATTATACCACCAAACTAAAATATATATAGAATCCTGAAATCTTAAAATATATATATATGTATGGATGAAAATTGCAGTGGAAAATCAGTCCCATAAAATGAGTCCATCTAATCACTGGCATATCCTTTAATTAAAGGTGTACATGCAATAACGACTCCAACACTCGAGTTAAGGTAAAACCTTACTTTCTATGCTCTCTCTCTCTTTTTATTCATACGTACAACTTTTCTGACTTGAACATCAAATTCCATTTTTTAGGTACACGATAGGCAGTACTCTCAAGAAATTCATAGGCAACTGCAGTAGTCTTGATGATATTTGGCCTCAAGTCAAGATCGTTGGAGTTTAGTTCTACACCTAATTTGGTTTTGTTTCATCCATTGATCTCAAAAAATTCTTCTAACTATAAAAAACGCTATATTACACTACGAAACTTTTAGGGTAGACCAAATAGAATTTGAGTCAAGATCTCTAACAAGAATGATGAATGAAACTCATCAACCTTGAGCAAGATGATTGAAATTGAATCAAACACCACCAAAAAAAAACATCACTATTTAGTATTCCTTTTTATCATGAAAATTTTGTAATTTATAACATTTAGTAATGACTAAAAATTTAATAGGACTAAAAACTAGTATTTAGTTACAAGTTATTATAATTAGTAATATACTTTTTTTTTTATAATAATGAAATTAGTTATGCCTAAAAGTGTTATTTGTTATGGCTACAGTTTTTTGCCAATGAATTTTTCAGTCACATTATAATATTTATGACATTCTTTTAGTCAAGAATTTTTTTCAATTTTAGTCAAACTTTGTTGTGATTAAAAGTAAAAAAAGAAAATTAAAATGAAACCCTGGCTTGATGACTAAAGTCCATACTTCCTTATGAGGTAGAATCAAATCACAGTCAAGGGGTTCATGAACGGATTGATCCTTTCTTTTTTTTTTTTTTCACCTAAGCTAAAAGGATTCGTAAATTTATCTTTCAATTATGATTTCAAACAACCTAAAGTTATATTTGGATGCACTTTTAATTTTTTGTCTATAAAAAGTACTGAGAACAAAAGTAAAAATTTAGTTTATGTTTTTAAATTTTAAAAATAGAAAGCTTACTTGGTAACTTACCAAATCGCTTTTCCTAAAAACCTGGAATTTTCGAGGGTAATTTGGACATTTTACCAATTTTTCGGATAAAATATTGTGGAGACTAATTTGCAAAAGTTTTGTTCAGAGGGACTAAATTGCAAATTTCGGGGGACCAAATTGATAGAGATTTGAAATTTTGGGGACTTATGTACAATTTTTAAAAAATTACACAGCCCTATAAGAATGGGCCACGTGCCCATCCTCGTTCCTCTCTCTCTCTCTTCTCTCTCCTCCCTCCCCCAAAAACTCTCTTTCTCTCTCCTCTCTTCTCCCTCTCGGCCGAACCTCCGCAGAACCGCCGCCAGCCGCCGTCCGGGCCGCCCACCGACCGGCGTCGCCTCGCCGAGCTGCCACGAAGCTCCGCCGCCCTTCGCCGCTCGCCGCCGCCGCCTGTGTCGTCGGGAAACACCGTCGAAGCCGATTCGACCCACTTTGGTTTTTCCGTCACCGGCGACGATTCCGGCCACCTTTCGGCCTCAAACCGGTCCCGTTGGATTCGTATCGTCGCAAGGATCATTAAGATATATATATCTCAACTCCATTTTGCCCAGATTGAAAGTTGCCATTTTTGGTCATTTCAAGTTTTTGGTTGTTATTCTCGATCCGGCCGTTGGATTGTGTTTTTGATTGTATTTTTTGAATGTACTCGGAAAATGGAGAAGGTTGATATATATATTGTGTAGTTTGGTGATTGGCACAAAAATCGAGATCGGACGGTCGAGATTTTGTCTCGTTTTGCGTGCCACCGGTCCGGTGTAGACCCGGACCCGAATTGGACAAATTATATGTCTAACCTAGCTATTTTGGATGCTAGGAATTCAGTGAAGAGGTCCGTTTGTGGAATTGAAGCTCCGGTGAGAAAGTTGGTTTTCGCACGAGGACGATCGATGGCTTGGAATTGGTTCCCGACCCTCCGGGCGATCGTCAACGACACCTTAAGGACTCAATAGTGTAGTGTCACTATTCTATTGAAGTAGGGGTTTAGTTACCTTCGTTTTATACCGTTTTTGAGTTAAAACTTATTTTCTGCAGCATATAAGAACAAGTGTGTTTTTGATGATTTGAATTATATGTAATGGAATCTGGTTATACGATATATACTGTACTGCTCTGGAATTTGCTGTGTGTAGGTTATTTTGGGTATATCAAAAATAGGGCCGTTATGCTGCCCGTTTTTCTATAAAAGCCTATTATGTATGTTTTACTGAAAAACTAGAGTACAGTAGTTTTTATACTTCAGTTCTGTATTGCACGTGTCACAGGATCATACATGAGCACTGTGTTAGCATCGTAGGTTTTACAGTGTGGCGCTGCGTGCCCCACCGTCGGTGAAAGTCCGTAAATTCGCGCGATGTCTTGTTACTTCTGATTACCTCCCCATTTGATATGTGTAGGCAATTCGGTTGCTCCTCTAGGTTTGGTAGGCGACACATGGGTGTCCCCTCTAGGTATGGGCATAGGTATCAGGCAGGCTGTTAGGTACACTTAGTGCTATCATCCTGGGTTTCCACAGATGAAAGGATGTGAGCTCATGGGTATGGGTTGGTTTGTGTCATGTGCATATGGAGTGATGGTTTTGATTACACTGTTATATATATATTGGTTCTCGATCTGGATTATATATATATATATATATATATATATATACGTGTGTGTATGTTTTAGATTTGAACTAACCATGCAGGAGATTCCTATTACTGAATTGTTTTTCCCCAAGGTAACTATTTTCCTACTGGGCATTGTATGCTCACCCCCCTTACCTTCCTCCTCAGGTAGTGTCCAGTGTGATCTTGGTGATCAAGAGGAGTAAGAGGTCATCCTGATTGCAGTTCGTCTCTTGGTAATGCTAAGAGTTTGTTATCGTAGTCTTTGGACTATTTGGATTGTGTGTTAGCATTGNCTATTTTGTCTGCAAACTTATGTATGTCATCCTGGTATTTGACATCTGTTGTGAATGATGATGATGCTGGGTTTTGTAATTAATTTCATGTTTTTAAGTAATTGTTCAATTTATGTCTGGTGGTGTATACGAACTGAGGGAGTGGTTCACGGGATGGAATTCCGATTATTTTATTTAAATGGACTGTTTTTATAAAAACTAGAACTTTTGACACTTTTCAAATAAATTAAGGAATTTCCCACTTTTGTGAAATTTCCCTTCTGCCACTAGCCCGGGTTTTGGGTCGTGACCGAAATTTTTGGTATCAGAGCTTTGAGTTCAACAGCTCGGACGTATCACCATTAAACTAGATTGAAATTGATTTTTATGACAAGCATTCATCATTATGGCACTAACAGTTTGGCATATTGTTTCAGACTTTAAGGATGCCTCCTAGAAGAGTTTCGAGGCACCAGCTGGATGCCGAACTTCCTCGTCCGGATTTCACTCATCTGATCGAGGCAATGTAGCAGGCATTCGTCCAGATGAGCAATCCAGACTATCAGCCTCCAACTCCAAGGGAACGTCAGTTGGATCAAGCTGATCACCTTCAACAGTTCATGCATCTCCAGCCAGGGTAGTTTGATGGTAGACCAGAAGCTCTCACGGCAATTGCTTGGTTGCGTGAGATAGAGAGGCACTTTCGAGCCCTTGGTACTCCGGTTGAGTTTTGGGCCGTGTTTGCTGTTACCCGTTTGACAGGGAGTGCTATTCGTTGGTAGGAAACAGTAGAACGGATGCAAGATGTAGTGGGCTTGACTTGAGAAAACTTTGAACGGATTTTTAAGGCCTAGTATGCCAATAAGGATCAACAAGATGAAGTTGTGAACCGATTTGAGACTCTGACCCAAGGTAACAGAACAATGAATGAGTACCTGATAGAGTTCACTGAGTTGGCAAGTATTGCTCTTGGACCAGGTACGAGTGAGAAGTACTAAGTTGCTAAGTTCAGGAGTCGTCTGAATCGGAATATTTACAATAGAATTGGCACTCAGACTTTCCACACTCTTCCTGAGATTGCAGTGGCTGCCTAGCGGGCAGAGGCCATCGAAGAAAGTTTGGATTCCAGGAGGAACCAGCGGAGAGGAAATGACAGGAAAGCCACCAGAAGGAACCAGGGGCAGTGGTCAGCCCAGGGTACTCCGAGCAGTGATAGCTCAAACAGTAGTGGTTCTTCTGGGGGCGGCAGAGGTAGCCCGTATGGAGGATGTTTTGTTTGTGGCCAGCAGGGTCATCGGAAGAAGGAGTGTCCCAACCGTCTGCAGAAATCTCCTCTTTCTCAGGGAGGACCGCAGAGGAGCCAGTCAGGTTCTGCTTCTTATCAGAGCACTCAGGCAAGGCCGCAACAGTCACAGTGTGCTTCACAGGCTTTTACTTCCTCTCAGCCTTATTAGCATCAGTACCACCCTCAGGGTTTCACTCAGAATTTTCAGACTCCTCAGGCTTCAGAGAGTCAGGGTGGGCGTGGATATGGCAGTAGTGGTCCAGGATCCAGCAGCAGCCGTCCTGGCCAGGGAAGAGGCAACAAAGGGAAAGGAAAGGTGACTGGCCAAGCCTATACTTTTACTGGGGCAGACGACACTCAAGATCGCACCGGTCGAGGTGTTATTGACGGTATGATCCTTCTTTCACACTCTATTTGCTCAACTGTTGGGGTTGGAATTTTCTGATTTGGATTATGTATTGTCGTTGGGTACACCTTTGGGAGGAATGGCCGATGTGTCTAGTGTGTGTGAGTCTTGTCGGATTGTGATTGGTGATAGGAAGCTTCTTGCTGATTTGATTGTGTTGCCGATGGGACAGTATGACGTGATACTTGGTATGGATTGGTTGTCGAGGTATCGAGCCGTTGTGGAATGTCATAAGAAGCGGGTGACTCTTTTTCCTAGTGATGGATATCCTATTATCTATCAGGCTGGGATGAGTCCGTTGAAGCCTAGTCCTGTTCTGAAAGCGTGCATGGGTGGAAGGAAGAAACTTGAGTGTTATGGGAACTTGTTTGCCATGGATGGTAAGGTCAGGATAGATGATCAAAACCTATGGATTCTGGTGGTGTGTGAGTATTCGGAGGTGTTTCCTGAAGACTTACCGAGGTTACCACCTGATAGGGAGATCGAGTTCTATATTTAACTAGTTCCTGGAGCTCAGCCAGTTTCTATTCCAGCCTATCGCATGGCACCTACTGAGATGGAAGAATTAAGAGAATAGTTGGACGATCTGCTTTCCAAGGGCTTTATTCACAGTAGCACTTCTCCTTGGGGTGCTCCGGTTTTATTTGCGAAGAAAGCTGATGGTTCGTTGAGAATTTGTGTGGATTACTGGAAGTTGAACCAGTTAACAGTGAAGAACAAGTATCCTTTGCCAAGAATAGATGAGTTGTTTGATCAACTCGGTGGTTCAAGATTTTTCTCCAAGATCGATTTGAGATCCGGTTATCATCAGTTGAAGATAAGGGAGGATGATATACCGAAGACAGCATTCAAAACTTGAAATGGTCACTTTGAGTTTCTGGTGATGCCATTTGGTTTAACGAATGCACCCGCAGCCTTTATGGATCTCATGAATCAGATTTTCAGGCCGTTTTTGGATCGTTTTGTGGTTGTATTCATTGACAATATCCTAGTGTATTCCAAGACTCAAGAAGAGCATACTCAACATCTGGGGATAGTACTCGAGACCTTGAGAGATCATCAGTTGTACGCCAAGAAATCGAAGTGTGACTTTTGGATGTTAGAAGTGAAGTTCTTGGGTCATATGATTTCTCACGGAGGTATTTCAGTTGATCCTGCTAAGATCGAAGCTGTTCTAGAGTGGGAAAGACCGAGAAATGTGATAGAGGTACGTAGTTTCCTTGGATTGGCAGGCTACTACCGTCGTTTTGTGCAAGATTTCTCGAGAATTGCTTTACCTTTGACGAAGTTGACCAGGAAGGACGTCAAGTTTGTTTAGGATCACGAAAGTGAAGAAACTTTTGTCAGATTGAAGCAGAGTTTGACCACTGCACCTGTTCTTACTGTTCCTGACAGTAACGAGACTTATGTGGTGTATACCGATGCTTCAAATACGGGTTTGGGATGTGTCTTGATGCAGAATGGTCGAGTAACTTATGCTTCTCGTCAGTTGAAGCCACATGAAAGGAATTATCCCACCCATGATCTGGAACTTGCAGCAGTGATCTTTGCCTTGAAGATTTGGTGATGTTACTTGTATGGTGTGAAGTTTGACATATTCTCCGATCATAAGAGTTTGAAGTATCTCTTTACCCAGAAGGATTTGAACTTGAGATAGCGAAGATGAGTTAAGTATATGGAGGATTATGACTTTGACCTATAGTACCATCCTGGCAAGGCCAATGTTGTAGCTGATGCACTGAGTAGGAAGCCTCGTGGTACACTAGCTGCACTGGTGTATGAAGATTAGAAAAACTCAGTTGCGATTGGTGATTACAACTTGCAGTACTTCGAGAATGAAGATGTGGCTTACTTGAGCAACATTGTGATTTCACATCTCTTCTCCAGACTGTCTAGCAGAGTCAGTGGCAAGACAGGAGTTGAGGACAACCTGGAACCGACTTCAAAATGGTGAACAGTTAGATGGTTGGAGCACTAACAGAGAAGGGTTTTTGCTTTTCAATAGGAAGTTGACTGTAGCTAATAACCCTAATTTTTGAGAAACCATTCTATCAGAGGCTTACAAATCAAGATTCGCAGTACATCCAGGTAGTACCAAGATGTACCGGGACTTGAAACGGTAGTATTGGTGGAAAGGAATGAAAAAGGATGTAGCTACTTTTGTGGCTAAGTGTTTGACTTATCAGCAAGTCAAGGCTGAACACCAGAGGCCAGCTGTATTACTTCAGCCGTTGCCAATTCCGGAGTGGAAGTGGGACAAGATCACGATGAACTTCGTGACTAGTTTGCCGAAGACCTTGAGGAAGAACGACGTAGTTTGGGTGATAGTCGATCATTTAATGAAGAGTGCTCACTTTATACCGATCCGGATAGACTACTCTCTTACTAAGCTCAGTAGACTGTATGTGGAGAACATCATACGCTTGCATGGTGTGCCTTCAAGCATAGTATCTGACAGAGATCCAAGGTTCACTTCTAAGTTTTGGAGAGCTTTGTAGAAAGCGTTTGGTACGCAGTTGGATATCAGTACAGCTCACCATCCTGAGACAGACGGTCAGTCTGAAAGGACCATTCAGACTCTTGAGGACATGCTACGTTGTTGCATATTGGATTTTGGTGAGAACTGGGATGATCATCTTCCTTTGGTGGAATTTGCTTATAATAACAGTTACCAGACCAGTGTGGGTATGGATCCATATGAAGTGTTATATGGAAGGCCGTGTAGATCGCCTTTGTGTTGGGCAGAACCAGAAGAGCATGTTACTCTCGGACCTGAACTGATTGAGGAGACAACTGAGAAGATCAAGGATATCCAAGAGAGACTCAAAGAGATTCAGAGTCACCAGAAGAGTTATACTGACCCGAAGAGGCATGAGGTAGAGTTCGATACTGGTGATTCCGTATTCTTGAAAGTGACTCCAAGGCGAGGTGTTACAAGATTTGGAGTTAAGGGTAAGCTTGCTTCGAGATATATTGGTCCTTTTGAGATCACTGAGAGAATTGGACCAGTGGCGTATCGCTTGAATCTACATGCACAGTTGGGTCACGTGTATAATGTGTTTCATGTGTCGATGTTGAAGAAGCACACGCCGGATCCATCTCATGTTGTTCAATACGTGCATGTACCGATCCAAGAGGATGTATCCTATGAAGAGTAGCCTGTTTGCTTATTGGCTAGAGAGTTGAAGGTGCTTCATAACAGAGAGATACCACTTATCAAGGTGCTTTGGGAACATCACAAAGAGGACGATGCTACTTGGGAACTCGAGACGGAGATGTACAAGAAGTACCCTCATTTATTTAATTTTCAGTTAGAAGTTATATTGTGATGTAAAACCTTGACTTGTATTTTGAATTTCGGGACGAAATTCTTATAAGGAGGGGAGAATGTAAAAACCCGAAATTTTTGAGGGTAATTTGGACATTTTACCAATTTTCCAGATAAAATATTGTGAGGACTAATTTGCAAAAGTTTTGTTCAGAGGGACTAAATTACAAATTTCGGGGGACCAAATTGATAGAGATTTGAAATTTTGGGGACTTATGTGCAATTTTTGAAAAATTGCACAGCCCTATAAGAATGGGCCACGTGCCCATCCTCTTTCCTCTCTCTCTCTCTCCTCCCTCCCCCGAAAACTCTCTTTCTCTCTCCTCTCTTCTCTCTCTCGGCCGAACCTCTGCCGAACTGCCGCCAACTGCCATCCGGGCCACCCACCGACCGGCGTCGCCTCGCCGAGCAGCCACGAAGCTCCGCTGCCCTTCGCCGCTCGCCGCCGCCGCCTGTGTCGCCGGGAAATGCCATCGAAGCCAGTTCGACCCACTTCGGTTTTTCCATCACTGGTGACGATTCCGGCCACCTTTCGGCCTCAAACCGGCCCCGTTAGGTTCGTATCGTCGCAAGGATCATCAAGATATATATATCTCAACTCCATTTTGCCCGAATTAAAAGTTGCTATTTTTGGTCATTTCGAGTTTTTGGTTGTTGTTCTCGATCCGGCCGTTGGATTGTGTTTTTGATTGCATTTTTGGGATGTACTCGGAAAATGGAGAAATTTGATATATATATATATATTGTGTAATTTGGTGATCGGCACAATAATCGAGATCAGACGGTCGAGATTTTGTCTCGTTTTGCGTGCCACCGGTCCGGTGTGGACTTGGACCCGAATTGGACAAGTTATATGTCTAACCTAGCTATTTTGGGTGCTAGGAATTCAGTGAAGAAGTCTGTTTGTGGAATTGAAGCTCCGATGAGAAAGTTGGTTTTCGCAGGAGGACGATCGAGGGCTTGGAATTGGTTCCCGACCCTCCGGACGATCATCAACGACACCTTAAGGACTCATTAGCATGGTGTCGCTATTCTGTTGAGGTGGAGGTTTAGTTACCTTCGTTTTATATCGTTTTTGAGTTAAAACTTATTTTCTGCAGCAAATAAGAACAAATGTGTTTTTAATGATTTGAATTATATGTGATGGAATCTGGTTATACGATATATACTGTACTGCTCTAGAATTTACTGTGTGTAGGTTATTTTGGGTATATCAAAAATAGGGCCGTTATGCTGCCCGTTTTTCTATAAAACCCTATTATGCATGTTTTACTGAAAAACCAGAGTACAGTAGTTTTTATACTTCAGTTCTATATTGCACGTGTCATAGGATCATACATGAGCACCGTGTTAGCATCGTGGGTTTTACAGTGTGACGTTGTGTGCCACAAGTTCGTAAACTCGTGGGAGGTCTTGTTACTTCTGATTACCTCCCCATTTGGCAGGTGTAGGCAATTCAGTTGCCCCTCCAGGTTTGGTAGGCGACACATGGGTGTCGCCTCCGGGTATGGGCTTAGATATCAGGCAGGCTGTTAGGTACACTTAGTGCCATCATCCTGGGTTTCCACAGATAAGAGGATGTGAGCTCATGGGTATGGGTTGATTTGTGTCATGTGCATATGGAGTGATGGTTTTGATTACACCGTTATATATATATTGGTTCTCGGTCTGGATTATATATATATACGTGTGTGTATGTTTTGGATTNGTAGTCTTTGGACTATTTGGATTGTGTGTTAGCATTGAACCAAGATTACTGCTTCCTATTTTGTCTGCAAACTTATGTATGTCATCCTGGTATTTAACATCTGTTGTGAATGATGATGATGCTGGGTTTTGTAATTAATTTCATATTTTTAAGTAATTGTTCAATTTTTGTTTGGTGGTATATACGAACTGTGGAAGTGGTTTACGGGATGGAATTCCGATTATTTTATTTAAATAGACTGTTTTTATAAAAACTAGAACTTTTGACACTTTTCAAATAAATTAAGGAATTTCCCACCTTTGTGAAATTCTCCTTCTGCTACTCGCCCGGATTTTGGGTCGTGATACTTTTACTTAAAAATAAATAAATAAATAACATAAACATGCTTGGTAACTACAAAAATGAATTAGAAAAATACCATTTCAAAAATTTATTTAGAAAGATATCATTTTCAAAGTTTATTTAGAAAAATATTATTTATAAAAATACTACTTTTAGAATTTTACTTAGAAAAAATCAATCGTTATAACTTTATTTACAAAAATACCATTTTAAACATTTATGTGGAAAAATGCCACATTCTAAGTTTACCTTTTTGTTTAAAAAAAATTTTTGAGGTGAAAATTTCTCACTTCCATTATTTTTTGAGGAAATTTAACTTTTTATGATAATGTTTCAAAAAAATTGAAACATCCTGAATTTAGAAAATGTTTGAATAATTCCAGATTTTAAGTAGAAAAATATCACTTTTAAAGTATTTAGAAAAATCTCACATTTTATTAATTGATGATATACTTTAAGTTACCAATTAAGTTATTTCAACTAATTTGACTGGTTAACTCAAGTAACTAAACTATTAGTTAATCCAAGTAACATAACTAGTTATCTCGAATATTAGTAAAAAAAAATACTAATTTTAAATAAAAAAATTATATTTTCTAAATAGTTATTAAAATATTATTGTTCTAAATACGCTTTTAAATGTGATATTTTTTTAAATCAATTCGAAATTTTTCAAAAACTTCAATCTATCCAGAATTTTTCATTTCTTGAAACTTTGGGTTTAGAATTTTGTAGAAAGCCCTTAATTTTTTCTTTTTATAGTTCTTTTAAGGATTGTTCGCATATTTGGCCATTATATTTTGTGATTGGTAAAGTGATTCTTGAAGTATTATTGTTTTTTAGGAATTAAGTCCCCGAGTTTAAAAGTTTTACAATTAAGTTTTTTCTGTTAGTGACTGTTATAATATTAGATGGAATTAAGCATTTCTAAGTCACATAAAAGGCTTTTGAAGGTCAAAATCAATGTTATACTAACATTAGTTGAAACTGAAAGGAAATAACAAAAAATTAATTACAATTAGCAAGACAATTTAAAAAAAATTTAAAAATAGAAAAAGTTTATTTTTGAATTTTCTCTTAAATTTTCTTTCTAATTCCCTTCTAAACTTATTAGTGCTAGTGAAATACCAACTCTTTCACTTAGATATTCAATTTCATAAGAACTTTAATATTTACAAATAAAAAAGACTTATATTACCAAGGTTTCTAAAACTTAAGAATCTGCGAATAACATAAGAATTGAATATTCTAAAAAAAAAATTTAAATAGAAAACAAAAACAATATTACTAAGCATATTTTCAAAAAATGTTTATAAATTTTTATTTATTTAAACATGAAATATAAAATAAAAGTGTATCCAAGTCTGAGAAAATATTTTAGTTTCGTGGGATGTAATGAGTTTCCGTACAAAATCCATAATCAGTTGTTTGCTTTGGATTTGAGACAAAGAAAGAATAATTCTTATGGAATCGTAATTCCATTAATTGTTATTCATTCGAAATAAGTATGGAATAAACCACTATATAAAACTTTTTTTCCTTGGAAATTATGCAACGTATATTTGACCTGTAAATCAACTTTATGTGGTGTTGTATTCTAACGTATTTTTTTTTTCATGTACTCCATACATACATACATATATATATATACATATATATAAATACATTTATCTATACAAATTATGTTGTTTCACACTAGTATAATTTTAAAAAATTTGTCTGTTTATAGTTAAATCCATGAGGCCATGCCAGATTAAGGAAGCTTGGATCAAAATATTGAAAAATAATACACTAAGAAATTGAAGGTGATTATATACGTAAACGCGGTTAACTTAAAAAAGTTCAACGTTTTTTTCAATTTCTTTTAATGATTACGGGAGGGGCTTGATGTTGAAAACTACATTAGCTTAAGCATAGTTTGCATGATTTGGAGAGATTAAATGCATTGTACCACACCCGTCACTGCGGTTCGATATATGGTTTATAAAATTTGTAGTTTGGTGTGCAATTTGGAAAAAAAAAAAAAATACATACCGTCACTACAACAAGTAAGTAATAGAACGATGACTCTTAGATTTTAACTAAAGCGGTGATAAATTCAAAAATCATCGTTTTAGAGTATTTATACTGCTAGACAAATAAAAAAGTCTACAACAGAGGCACGTGTCGCCGCTTTAGAGGACTGTGCTAAAATTTTCCTTCAAAAATTCCTAAAGCGGTAACAACAGTCGTCGTTTTATATTAATATAATATTAATAAATTAAAATAATAATTATTATTGTAAAATATGTGAAGTTAAAAATAAAAATCGGATTTAAAGTAGCTATAAATATCTCTGCTTAAAATTATATATTTAAAGCAGCAACAATTATCGCCGCTTTAAATTTTTCACAAGAATTTAGGCAATCACACTGACTGCCATAAATTTTTTGAGCTTTATATGAAACGGTGCGTTTTATTTAAAGCGGCGACATATTAGCTAAAGTAGCGACAACTGTTGTCGTTTTAGCTGATCAGTTTCTATACCCATAACCAATCTTCTTCCTCTCCATTTTTCATATTTTTCTCTCTCTTCTTTCTTTCTCTCTATCTCTCAACCCACAAATCATCTCCTTCTCACTAGTAAGTTTTTTTTTTTTTGGGCCAATTTTCTCTTTTTCAATCCTTTTTTTATTTTTTATTTAATTTTTTTGTAAAATTTTTTCAGGAGCTCTACTACCCGCTCCAACCCACCGCTGCCACCTCGTTCCTACCGCTCCTGTGCCTCTATCACTTTTTAAGCTTAATAGGTTAGTTTTTTTTATTAATTTTTGGTTTTATTTTTATTTAAATAATTAAAAATATATATTGTAATATTAGTTAATTTTGAATATTAGATATGATTATGATTATATATTGTAATTTTAATTTTGTTTTTGTGTTAATTAAAATAAATGTTCTAATATTAGGAAAAATCAGAAATTGAAATATTTTTTTTAAGTTTAAGTTTTAGTTTTATTTTGATATTAAATTATTAGGATTATGAATATTTATTGTGTTTTTTTATATATTAGATATTTAGTTATTGGATTATATTATTATGGCGTTGGATATATTTGGATATGGAATTTTAATGGATTATTAGGTTTTAATGGATTTTGGATTATTGGATATTGGATTATTGGAATAAATTATTAGTTTAATTTGATATTAGATTGGATGAGTTATTAATGGATTATATTATTAGTTTTATTTGATATTGGTGGATGTTTATGTTTTGAGAACGTGGATTGAGTATGGAAAATTGTTTAGTTGGATTTTTTTTTTGGTATTAAATTTTAATTTTTGTTAGCATTTTTTATTTTAGTTTATAAGTTAGAAACTTTTTTGGTTAGAATTTTATTTTATTAGAATTAATAAATGAAATGAATAATAAGGAATTAATTTGTTAATTTGTTAATGAAAATAGTCATAAAACTAAAAAAAATACCCAAAAATGACAATTTAATTTACAAAATACCTAAAATGCCCTCTAGAATAATAAAGTGGCCTAAATGTCCTTAGAGTAACTAAAAAACTCATAAAATTAAAAAATACCAAAAAATGATGTGGTAATTTACAAAAAAAAAAAACAAAATGCATCTAAAATAACAAAATAACCAAAAATGCCTTTATAGTAACTAAAGTACTCGTAAAGTTAAAAAATATCCAAAAATAACAATTTAACTAATAAAATACCCAAAATATCCTTAGAGCAATGAAATACCGAAAATGCTTTTAGAGTAACTAAAAAACTCATAAAATTAAAAAATATAATAAAATATCTAAACAATTCACAAAATACCCAAAATGCCCCTAGAATAATAAAGTGGCCAAAATGCCCTTAGAGTAACTAAAAAAACTCATAAAATTAAAAAATTCCAAAAAATGATGTGGCAATTTACAAAATATCCAAAATGCCCTTAGAGTTACAAAATACCAAAAATGCCCTTATAGTAACTAAAGTACTCATAAAGTAAAAAAAATTCTGAAAATAGCAATTTAATTAACAAAATACCTAAAATGCCCCTAGAGTGATGAAATACCAAAAAATGCCCCTAGAGTAACTAAAAAACTCATAAAATTAAAAAACATAATAAAATACCTATATAATTCACAAAATACTCAAAATACCCCTAGAATAATAAAGTGGCCAAAATGCCCTTAGAGTAACTAAAAAACTCATAAAATTAAAAATACCAAAAAAATGATGTGGCGATTTACAAAATAACCAAAATGCTCCTAGAGTTACAAAATACCCAAAATGCCCCTAGCGTAATAAAATATCCAAAATGTACATAAAGTAATAAAATACCCAAAATGCCCTTATCATAACTAAAACACTTATAAAATTTAAAAATATCCAAAGATAACAATTTAATTTAGAAATTAATAAAATACTGAAAAATACCCATATAATTCACAAAATACCCAAAATCCTCCTATAGTAGTAAAATACCCAATATGCCCTAGAGTAATAAAATACTAATAAAACTAAAAAATATCCAAAAATAATAATTTAATTTAAAAAATACTCAAAATGCCCCTAGAGTAATGAAATACCAAAAATGCTCTTAGAGTAACTAAAAAACTCATAAAATTAAAAATATAATAAAATATTCATGTAATTCACAAAATACCCTAAATGCCCTTGTAGTAACTAAAAAACTGAAAAAATTAAAAAATATAATAAACTACCCATATATTTAACAAAATATCTAAAATGTCCTTAGAGTAAATAAAAAACTCATAAAATTAAAAAAATATAATAAAATACTCGTATAATTCCCAAAATACCTTTAGAGTAACTAAAAAAACTCATAAAATTAAAAATATCTAAAATTAACAATTTAATTAACAAAATACCCAAAATGTCCCTACAATAATGAAATATCCAAAATGCCCCTATAGTAAATAAAAAACTCATAAAATTAAAAAATATAATAAAATACTCAAATAATTCACAAAATACACAAAATACCCTTAGAGTAATGAAATACTCAAATGTCCTTATAGTAAGTAAAATACTCGTATATGTATTCTCAAAAAACCCAAAATTCTTTTCTTAAATCATGAACACTAGAATGGTCATAACATGTAAACTGGTTTGGTATGTTCTTGATCATTACAGTTAGAATTATTCAATTATGATGATCAAGACCATTTTAAACGAGTTGATATATCACGACAAAGGTTATAGTTACAGTCATAATGGGTACATTTATTTGTATACATAGTGACTTTAATACATGCATTCATTATTTTAGTCACAAAAAAATTTACCATTGACCCGTTCAAGAGTTGATAAGAGATTATGCATCTCAATATCGATTCTTGAATTGTCCTATTTAGACAGTTTGAGATTACACGTTATATGTTGTCATTCACTTATAAATATTGTTCTTTGGTCGATTTCTGATGGTATCTCCCTATGTTCTCCAAGTGTGTACATATATGTACCATACTTAGAGGAGCTATGGTAGATGTTGTCGGAATTTCGATGTAAACAGAACAATATTTGAGTAAATAATGTATCATACAACAAAGTAATCCTGAATGAGATAAGGCCTTACTTTTTAGAAATAGAGTGATAAGGTGGATTTAGGAAACGTTTTGTATGATCATCCGAAACTATTCTATCTGAACACTAAGTTGTTGTGAATAATAACAGTGAGGATGCATGTGGACAAGAGTTGGATACATTTGAAAAATTATTAGTATGATGCATATTAGAATGGTGCAATTACATTTGCTGAAAGAGCAAAACAATATATCAATGACCAAGGCAAAGTTAAATTCCCCTATATGATATGTCAGAATGTGTTACATCAGATTGTTGAAATGCTGGAAGCACATTTGATAGACAATGGATTTGATTCATCGTACACTAATTAGATCTTCCGTGGAAAATTTATTGAAATTCATCTTCATCGTAATGATGCTCACGTAGAAAATGTTGATCTGATAGATGAGATGGTAGACATATTGTGAGATATTATTGGGCCAGAAAATGCAGATGGTGGTGAAAATAAATATAATATGGGAGATGATGTGGCAATGAGACCATCTGTATCTGGCTAATAATATGATGAGCTATTCTTCGAAGTGGAAGCTGAGATTTGACTCAATGTAGTGGTTGAGATATTCTGGATATTGAGGAAACTAATATTGAGTTGAATGTGTTGCAGGATTCGAACTCCTCTAATTTTATTCTAACCGATAAGCTTAGACATCTGGAGCCCATTTCTATTCTTTAAGAAAACCTCATGTCTCATGCTCAAGAAAATAATGTCAATACTAATTATGATATTGAACAGGGGGATGTGATTTCATAAATGACATTGAACTTGAGGACGATACAATATTAGATTATGAAGAAGCTGAGTTTGAGGAAGGTGACAACGACACTGATGATGATGTAGATGAAATCCCGTCTAGTAGCGAGTTTGATAATGATTAGGATTGTTGTTTATTTTTTTTCTTACTCATGTAAAAAAAATTTTATGCTATTAATGATTGAATTCGCAGAATTTAATTTCAATATTACTGTATAATTTTTTAATTATAATATATTTATCACTATTAAGACTTGTCCATAGTTATAGCCACTGTTGAGCCTATTTATCACAGTGATGAAAGTAGTGCTGACCCTCTATGATGTCTTATCAGAGTCTCTCAGCGATGCAAGTAAGATATTATTCGTGTTATTTATTATATATTAAATTTTAATTTTTCATTACTTTGGATTTATGGACCCTTGCCTGCTTGCTAATATGTTTATTTATTTTGCAGATCCTATTAAGAGGAATGTGAGATCGAAGAGTAGGTCATTGAACCTACGTCAGCTATTTGAGAAAAAAGGAAGAAACTATCTTCTGATCAAATTTGACAAGGTAGGAAGTACTTGGCACCTAGTCGATGACTATCAAAAATACTTCCCCCCGATTGATTGGCGTGCTTGTCTGATAAAATGTAGATCGTTGGTATAAAAATTGGAAGGCAGTTCCTACTCAGCAGAAGGGGAAGATCAATCTTATTGTTGAGGTAAAAAAATATATGACATTTATTAAATATTATGAATTCTGTATACAATTGTAATATAACGATAAGTTTTTGTAATTATAAGAATTTTTTGAGTACAAAGATCTTGACGACGATAACGATGATTTAGCTAATATCAGGGATGGCATTTTTAAGAATACGGCAGATATATATAACAATTGGAAGACCGAGCTTAATGAGCATTTCACACTCATTGAGAGCAACAAAAATGCTCTTGACTTGACGACGGTACGTTCCAAAGTGCCTAACGAGATGGATGTCGCGACATGGGGGTGTTGTTGTAATCTTTTTGACTCCCTAAAGTTTAGAATTAGTGTGTAGTTATCAATTATTCATTGATTTTTAGATAATAAAATATTATATTATAATTATTTTTTTTTTCTTATAGGCGATATTTGAAAGAAATGCTGCAAATAGGGCAAGTCAGTTGGCAGTGAGCAAATATGGAGCTATTTTTATTACTTACAAACAATATAAGAAGGTAATAAAATTAGATGTTTACTTATAATACTTTTTATGTTTAACATATTAACTTTAAATAATAAATTATGTCCTTTTATATATTTTTACAATGCAATCCTACTACTGGTGAGCTTCAACCTGTTGTTGAGAGTTTCAAGGATCGCTACTTTATTGAGCGAAATGGATGGCCGAGTGCATAGTTTGAGGCCAATTATGTATGTCATTAATTAATTTTTTAAACTAAATCTCTAATTTGTTTTTCGATATGCTAATTTTAATCTTTTTTGCAGAATAAAATGCTTGAGATTCATAACACTCAGTCTCAATTATCTTCTTAATCTGGTTTGAGCTCATTTGCTTCTATCACTAATGCTCATGTTGCGAATGAGGTTCTTTGTACACGTCGCGGATTTAGGAGAGGTATCAGATGTAAGTTAAGTAAGTCTGCTTCCAGTACTAGAACTGCCCCATCAAACTTTCCACTGCCAGTACCTGAGGATGTCCAACGATACATACACAAGAGCCAGTAATATATAATAATAGCCTAGCAATGAGAGGTGGTCACTCAAAAAATGATCGCTCAATAGTAACGATTAATAGAGGCTCAGGAGGCGCAGATAGTGCATATGCAAAGAATTTTGTCTTCGCTAGTACTAGATGTAAACATATCTATCTTTACTCCTATCCATCTAGGGTCTATTTCGACATTATTTACCACGATGCCCCCGCCTCTGCCACCTCATTTCACCCATCCTCATCCGACTCATCAAAAAGTTGACATTGAAGAAACCAAAGACGAAAACTTAGGCTTATATACTTTTTTCTACTTTGAGACATTATTATACATTTTTAGTTTTTACAACACTTTTGAAGTTTAATGTCATTTAAAATATTACTTTCTTTATTTTTACTAATTATTAATATATATATTTTACCTTAATATAGTTTTTATTTATTTAAATTTGAAGTAATTGTTATTTTTTAATAGTTAAATATATAAAAAATTTTAATTTTAATTACATAATTAAATATTTAATTAAAAAATAATTCTATATAATGCAGCGATAATTGACGCCACTTTAGGTTATTAAATTAATTAAAAAATAGGTCCTAAAATGGCGATAATTTATGGCTACTTTAGGTTACTAAATTAATTAATTATTTAATTAAATAAAATTCACCCTAAAGCGGCGATAATTGCCACTACTCCAAATAAAAAAACAACGGCGACAATTTCAAAATTGTCATCGCTAATGGTTTGCTAGATGACATTTTTGTCGATTTTTTAGTAAGAATAATTATCACCATTATAAATTATCTAATACGTGAACAATGCTTGCCGCCGCTTTAGGGGGTCTATATCAGCGAATCTTTAGTGGCGACTCTCGGATTTAATGCAGCGACGTTTGTCGCCGCTCTATTCCTGTTTTGTTGTAGTGCGTATAGCATGAATTGAATACATTATTTAATCCTACAAATTTTTGCTTTTAATTTAGACTTTACATTCCGTAGAATGTATTTTTACAGTTATATGTAATATATTTATTTTCTCACGAGGAAAAAAATAATAAAGACCGAATTACTTATAAGCTCATTACCAATACATATATATTGTCTAAGTCTAGGAAACCGAATAGTACCACACTGCAAAATAGATGCACTTTGATTTAGTTTCTTCGCACTATTTTAAACTGCATAACTCGAGGATATGTTCAAATTATGCATGTGGTTTGTGCACTAAAGTAAGGGTTAAACCGGCCAGTCGCATTGTGATCGATCGCCCTAATCATCATTAAGTTTTCGTTCTAGAACTATATTTCCACTCTCTAAGGAATTCTTTCTTTGATTCCTAAATAACGAAAACAGATCTTGTTTTGATCCATAAATATTAAAAAGAATTTTCAACGAAAATTTAGTCTCGAAGTTTCATTTTTTTTCTATACCGCCTTTAGTTGTTCCCTTAAATCAGGATCTGAACTAGCACAAATTAAACCATCCGTAATCAAAATTCTGATGAATTTCTCCAACCCATTTTCTCATTCTCATCTCATAGCTTCTACAATGATACACCACTGACCTACGAAACAGAGATTCTTAATCATATTAAATTTACATAACTACCCGTCGAGAAGTTTCTCATACTTTTTATTTTTCTCTCTTTTTTTTTTTTTTCTTTTTTGTATTTTTCACCGGACCCATTAGTTATCTTCCTTTTCAATATTTCCCAAATTTAGCCCACGGATTTGTGGCATTATTAACTTATAATTATTCTACTTGTACTGTCACGGCCCAAAACCCGGGCTAGTGGCAAAAGGGGAATTTCACAAAGGTGGAAAATTCCTTAATTTATTTGAAAAGTGTCAAAAGTTCTAGTTTTTATAAAAACAGTCCATTTAAATAAAATGTTCGGAATTCCATCCCGTGAACCACTCCCACAGTTCGTATACACTACCAAACATAAATTGAACAATTACTTGAAAACATAAAATTAATTAAAAAGAAACCAAATCCCGCATCATCATCATTCACAATAGATGTCCAATACCAGAATGGCATGCATAAGTTTACAGACAAATTTGAAAGCAATAATCTTGGTTTAATGCTAACACAAAAATCCAAATAGTCCAAAGACAACAAACTCCTAGCATTACCAAGAGGCGAACTGCAATCAGGATGACCTCTTACTCCTCTTGATCACCAAGATCGCACTGGACACCACCTGAGGAGGAAGGTAAGGGGGGTGAGCATACAATGCCCAGTAGGAAAATAGTTACCTCGGGGAAAAACAATTCAGTGATGGGAATCTCCTGCATGGTTAGTTCAAATCCAAAACATACACACACGTATATATATAATCCAAACCGGGAGCCAATATATATATAA